>VZTU01022322.1:50632-64101 GCA_013400835.1 Zapornia atra | reverse complement strand
CCAAAACCAACCCAACCAAACCGCTGGTATAAAGCACCCGACGGCACATTTCCCAGAGCTCCGGGCCCCGGAGGGTGTTTGCCCCCCTTTCCAGCCTCATCCAGCCGGACCCTTTCCCCACCCCCGGCCGGGACTGACCTGGGGCAGCATGCAGGACCCATCCCCGCACTTCTCCGAGACGCAGCTGTGAAATTCAGGTGGTTTTCCCCATTTCATCTCTTTTCTGCCCCCCACCTCTTATTCCAACTGGTTCTCCCCGCTTGCTCTCGCAACGGGTCTTTGTACAGAACTCTTAATTTAATAAACCAAACAAAAAAAAAAAAAAAAACCCAAACCAAACCCTCCCCCACCAAAAAAACCCCAAACTCAACTAAACCCACCAAAAAACACCCCCAAAATAGCCCAAATTTTCTCCTCCAGGGTCTGACTCTGCACCACGATTCCCTCTGGGACTTTTCCCTTCAGCCTCTCCCCCTCTTCTTCCCCCAGGCACCAAAGTCCAGACCTGCTTTGCACATAGATCCTGCGGTCCAAAGTATCACCCGTGGGTGCCTCCAGCGAGCCGAGGGACAAAATCAGGGGGACCGGCCGTGACCGTCCCCCCGCGGCCGCCGGCCCCGCTGCAGCCCCGGCCCCGCTCCGTGCACTTGCTCGTTCGAGCCGTCGGGGAAGAGGGGAGAGGGAGAGGGAAGGATAAACGGGCTCAGGACTTTTTAAAGGAGAGATTTAGGGTTGGTGTTTCAGGGTGTTTCGGGTAAAAAGGAGTGAAAGTCTGGGGGTTTTTTAAAATAATAAAAAAACCCCAAAATCTGGGCGTCGGAAAAGCGCAAAGGAAAGCCGGGAAGAGGGCATCAGCCCTTGGGAAGGATCCTCGACCCTCTCGGGAGGGTTTTAATGTTGTGGAAGAACTTAAAGGATGAGAAATGTACCTCCACGGGGAATTCTGGAAGGGGCTCAGGGCGTTATCAGCGCCCGGGGGAAGCTGCTGAGGGCCCGGACTAAATACACACCGTTAAGGCGGGCGGTGTGAGGGGCTTTGCTCTGTTTTACTCCGGGCCAAATCCTGACAATCGCTCCTCTATTTGATTTCAACCAGGGACTCCATCCCCTCTCCACCCTGATGGGTTTTACCCAATTTACTTTGCCTTCGGGTTTTCATCCCGCCGTTACGATCGTGCGGGACCTCGGGGCGGGGGGTGCCGAGGGAGGGGGACACGCAATGAATTTTGCCACATGATGCAAATCGCATGAGAAACAACCCCAAGACAGCCGCCTGCCCGAGTTTGCTGCCGGCGGGTAGTAACGCGCCTCATCGCCGGTGCTGGAGGTGACCGGCCCCTCGCCAAGCATCCCGGTCCAGGCACCCCCGGCAAGAGCTCTTCTACCCCCGGTTCATAAAGAAACCTCCCTTGTAAAAGTCATTTTACATCTCCTGAGCCTGCAAACTACCAGGTAACAACTTTTTACGACCCGGCTCCCAGGACACGGTTCCATTTCATTCCTTAACTCAATTCTCCATCCCTCTCCCCCCTGGCTGCCTTTCCCAGCCAGAGACCCCTCCGGGTTTAGCATGGATTTAAACACTCAAACCTTGCAAGGAGAGCTGATTCACCACCCAGCCTTAAACCGCAGGATTTTCAGAGCATCTGGAGTTGAACTTCCAGCCTGGGGGGGATTTTCAGTTTCTAAAAAGTTCGTGGGATCCCCATGATGGTGGGGAGAACCCCATCTGCCAGCAGCAGCTCCGGTCCCTGCAGGAAGGTGTTGGGGTTAGTTTGTCCCGAGGGTTTCCTGACCCCAGGACATCCCAAGGGCCACGCTGCTCATTTGGAGGCCCAACTGTCCATGCAGAAAAATCTCAACCCAATCCTAGGTTGAAGCAGCTGGAGAAGCTCCTCAGATGTGTTGCTTTGCTGTTCTTGCTGGTTCTCCTTCTATTTAGTTGTACATCCTGGGGATTGAAGCAGGAGCTTGGTGGGGAGAAAAGAGGGGGAAAGAAGGGGAAAGCAGCACTGGAAATCCAGGCAGAGAAAAAGCACAAGAGCAAATCCATGGCTTAACTCCCCTTGAAAATGGATGGATGTGAACCCTCCTCTCCCACTCACCCCCCTGGCCCTTGTCCGGGGACCTTCGCCTCTCGGGTTTATGGTTCTCCTCTGTGTAGTGTCAGCGTTTCACGCCCTTGATGACACAGCCTCCCCTTCTCCAGTCCCTCTGAAGGTTTGGATCCCAAACAGAGAGGGGAAAAAAAAAAGAGACTTCTCTCCATCTCTGTGATTGTTCCTAGTGCTTGGAAGGTGGTGGGTGGGGGACCGCCCAATAGTCCGTCAATTATTCTTTAGATAAAGAAATAAAATCAAATCAGAAGACCCCAGACTCAAGAGGTTGAGGCACAAGAGCAAAACGAGACTTGGGATCCCAACAGCAGACCTCAGCGTCTCTCCTCTCCAACAAAGCAAAGGCAAGTTGTGGCACCATCCTGAAACTATTTAGCTCGCAGCCATGGGAGATGGGGGCCTTTTAAGGTCTCTTCTCCCTACCCCACCCCCAGAGCCACTACCCCTCATATATTATTTTTACTAATGCAGTGGGATTTTTTTTTTCCTTTTTGCCTTTCTTGGAGGAGGAGGGATTTGTGTAGCCAGATCTGAGGAATTTGGAGAGAGAGGGAGAGAGGGAGAGAGATCCCCCTGTTGACTAGAGAGATGTTGTTCTTGGGATTAGAGATGTCTGACCTTGAAGGTCGCAGGTCACGGTCTTGAATAAGGAGCAGGAGTGCGAGGCTGGGATTGAAACTTGAGGTGTGTCTGCTGGAGATCAGAGGGAAAAGTCTTCCAAACAAAGAGGAATGCCTCAGTCAGGGTGAGAAAGGATAACTTCCCCAAGAGTTATGGGCTCCTTCCGGATGGTTGCATACCTGCAGACACCCCCCGCCCCCCCCCCAACCACGAAAGGATGTGCTGTGTCTGAGGAAGGGGAGAAAGGAGGGACAGGATGGCTGGAGCCAGAAGACCCCAGTATTTATTACTATTTGCACTCTGGATAGGCCCAGAGTCCCTGATGCTGGTGGTTTTATGGAGGTAGGTGCTGTAGAGAGCAATAAAAGGAGCATCTCACTGTTGGGACAGCGACTGTTGCCCAGTAGCATCTTTGTAGGAAAAAAGGAAGAGATTCTCCCTAGGGCAGGGAAGTAACACAGAGTCTGAATCTGGAATCTGTGTCCAGTTGTGAAAGTCTTCCCTCTCTGAGACCCTGCAGAGCTCTGGGGAGCTGCTCACAAGCTGCGTGCCTCAGTTTCTCATCCCCACCAGGAATACCAACCAGAGAAGCAAAACCTAATTAAAGCCTTGTTCAGGACAGCAAGGTTAGAACAGACCTGAACCCCTTATTTATCTGCTGGGATCTCCATCCAAATACACAAAGGAACATATTTAGTGGCTCAGAGACATCTGGCTCATGCCAATGGACCCTGGAGATGGAGGTTTGTGCCTGTCCTCTTCTATGCATGGGCTGTGCCTCTGCTCTGTCCAGGGGATGAGGTTACGTGTGTGCTGTGAGCAGGATCATGGCATGACCATTCTGATGTCCCCTGCTGAAGGCTTGTGCATCTCACAACACCCACCCAGCACCATGCAGCGCTGCACACATCCCCCCAGCTATTCCACACAGCACTGAAGTCCATGTTCAAATGGATGCAGGTCAGTCCCCTGGCCCAAGAACAATCACAGAGTCACAGGGGTTGGAAGGGCCCTCCAGAGCCCATGGGGTCCAACCCCCTGCCAAAGCAGGGTGCCCAGGGCAGGGCACACAGGTCGGCATCCAGACAGGGCTGGAATCTCTCCAGAGAAGGAGACTCCACACCCCCCTGGGCAGCCTGTCCCAGGGCTCCCTCACCCTCCCTGGGGAAAAATGAAAGTGTTCAAAGAACCAAGACCTCCAACATAACCTCAGCCCACCTCCCTGAAGCCCCATTTGAACGTACTCAGCTTCAGACCCTCTGCTGATGTCATGATGGTCTAAATGCCCTCACCCTGTGCTCTATCTCAACATGTTTTGAGGGGAGCAACGAGGCACCTCATCTTATCCCCAGCACAAACCATGCACGGGAAGGTCTGCACTAAACCCACACTGGCCGGGTTCTGTTGCGATGCTTAAGTCCATCCTTAGGGATTTTTTTCCCTTTTCCCTTCTCGGTCCCGGCGGTCGGGAGGGGAAAGGGAGAGAGCCGGGGGCAGAGCAGCCCCCTGCCCCGGGAGAGACCCCGAGTGACGCTAGAGGGAGCCCCGGGCTCAATTAATTAACGAGCGAGAATTAACCAAGCGGGAAAAACCTGGGAGCTGGGAGAGAATGGATTTACCTGCGCTATTACCAGCATTTCAAGCTGCATTTATGCTGCTACATCGGTAAAAAGAACGAGGAGGTGAAGCGGACCCGAACCGCAGCAAAAGGAAATGGCTTGGTGTGTTTGTGATCTGATTCGGGGCAATTTGGGCTCTAATTGATATAAACGGCTGTTGAAACCTCCTTTCCCCCTGCCTAGGTAGTTATTCTGTGCTTTGAAGCATTCCAGGGAGAACAGAAGGCATCAATCTGCCCCCAAAATGCCTTTTTTCTTCCTTATGCCTGTGGTGATTTTTGAAGCTCCTCGGGAGGAAGGGGAGTGTAAGGGGTAAATGTTAAGGAGCTCAGTGTTCCCCAGCCTGGCCTGGCTGTAAGCTCAGGGAGGCCAGAGCAAAGCTCTTCTAGGGAGGTCATTGGGCTTGATCCAGACCCTGCTAAATCAATGGGACGACAGCCAAGAGGCCACAGAAGATGGTCGCAGAGGTGAGGTGCACCCTTGTGTACCAACTGAGGGGCTGCAGCAGGGGTCCCCTGTTTTTTTTTGGTGGGCTCATAAGGTGTTTTGCCTACATGCAGAAGGGTCTGCAAACCCACGCTGAGCTCCTGCCTCAGTTTCCCCCTTAACTTCCTCCCTGTGCCGCCTTTCCTGCATGGTGCAGAGCTCTAAAGCCTCCTGAAAGCAATGATGGGGGTTCAGGGGTTGTAGTAGACTTTAGCAGAGCTCCTGTGGGTAGGGAAAAGATAAAGCAACCCTGAAACACGGTTGCTTGTTGTGGTGGATGGGCTGGAGCTGTGAGGTGGGTGAGATCAGGCTTGAGTCTGAGCAAAACTGAACCAAAAAGGAGCTCAGCAGAAACAAGGTCATAAAAGCTGCTGTTGGGCTTATTTATTATCATTTTAATCTTATTAGCATCCCATTCAGTGGCTCTTTGGAGATTAAAATACTGATATTGTGTATTTATCTTGACAGAAACCAACCAACCTTAATAAAAGTGAATCACTCAATACTGGAAAAAAACAAAGGGGGAATCAAACCTTCCTGAAGTTTCATATTGTCTTTTTAATTAACTACTCTAATATTGCCTAAATATCTGGGAGGGGAAAAAATTAAAAAGTAACAGAGATTATGTACAGGGTTTACCATATCCCATGTCCTAGGTGTAAATAATGCTCCTGTTAATTTAAAACCAAGGCTGCCTGTTTTTACGACTTCACTGCACTCCCATTAGCTCTGTCTTTATACAGTGTCATGGGTGCAAATAGATCGGGTTGAAAACTTCCCCCAGAGCCACTTTAAAGTGACTTCTAATCTTTCCCTTTAGTGGTGTTAATTCAACTTCACCAGAGTGTTTGAAGCACCATTAGGCAGAGAAATGGACCTTCTCTCCTGCTGGTGCCCTTATCCACATAGCAACGCTTAAAAAAAAAGAACAAAAAAAAAATTAAAAACAATCTGTTTCATATCAGACCAAACCTCTGGGGCTCCAGAGAGCAGCTGAAGGAGATGTGGGTTTCCTTTTATGGGACCTAAATACATAAAGGATTGATGCTTTTTGCATTTCTGTCTCACCGCCCCCTCGAGGTCTCCAAGCACCTTGGGAACCTCCTGTCTCACACCATGCAGGATGAGTGGCAACAGCTGCTAGGAACGGGGACAGAGGAAGAGCTGAGGGCACAGCCAGGGGAAGAGAAGAATCCAGATAACCCCCACTGGCTGCACGCTGGCATGCTGCTGGGGTGGCTTTTCCACCAAGGAAGCGAGGTACTGGGAAGCCCTGCGAGGTGTTTGGTGATGGGCCATGGTCATGTCTGTATGCCACACCCTGCAAGAGGGTGATGGGGGTGAGCAAAAGCCGTGGAGTCACCTGGCATTAGTGGGGATGTGGCTGGGCACAAGAAGGTTCTGAAAGCCGTGAGAGCCAGAAGCTTTGGGGTGGAGCAAGGTTTGTCACACACATCGGTCCAGAGCACTGTCCAGCCCCGCTTCCAACACCAACCCCAGCTTCCAGTGGGGCCCTGGAGCAGATAGAGGGGGAAAGGGGCACACACAGAGTGCACCTTCCTGTAGGAAAACGTCCCAGGCTCTGGCAAGCAGCAGGTTAAGAAACTTTCTTGCCTGGTGGCTCTGCTTGGACCATCATGATTGACAGATAAAGTCAGATGTGTCCCTCAGTAGTTTGTTGGACCCCTTTTTGGCTCTCATTTGTGATTTTGGCTTCTACAACCTTCAGTAGCAGCAAGTTCCACAGTATAAGTGCATATTTAAAGAGAAACAACCTGCCCATGCTCTGAAACAGCAAATAAATATTCCCCTGGACCCTTCCCTTCACCTTCCAGACTTGGACACCATCTCAACCATCCTTCTGTTCCTGTCATCTTAAACAGCAATGAACGCTGTGGCTACCCCCCCAGTTTTGGTGGAGAAAATATTTTATCAAGGGACAGTCTGCCCCAGGAGACCCAGACTGTCCCTGGGGTTTGGCAGAAGCAGGAATTACAGCCAGAAGGGAAGGATTGCAAGGTCCTGGGATGCGACTTTCTCCTGTCCTCCAGGAGAGGGCAATCCCTGGCTGGAACTGAACTGAGAAACACTTGTGGAAAAGAGATGCTTGGGAGGATTTTCCTCTTTCGCTGCTCCTTCCAAGCCAAAGCTCAAATTACTGTGATGGGGGAAGGCTGTAAAATGGAAAACACAGATGGGGGAACTTAGGGGGAGTGTGGGTCTGGGGTTGCCTGTGTTTCTTTACACAGAGAGAGTCATTAATACCAACTGGCTCTATGCAATGGAAAAAGCAGAGTTAAAAAGAAACCAGAGTTTCTTTGGAATCAGGAGTTTATGCTGTGTGGACATTATCCTAAACGTATCTTCCCATTTATTTTCATTAGGCTTCTGTTTAATTCTTTAATCATCTTCCTTTTTAAAGAGCCAGGCAGAAGATGTGGGTGTATGTGGGGTATAACAAGCAGAGCTAGAGGTAACTGCTCCCTCAGCATCCTCCAAATACTTGATTTCAACCACACACCCAGTTTTATTTATGCAACAGATTCTCACACTAGCAAATGTGCTCCTGACCTGTGTGTGGAGACAGGTTGGCAAGACCCTGGCAAAAGTTTATTCCAAGTTTTATTCTATCTCACTGGATAAGAGATCAAACAGCTCAGCCTCCTCCCTGTCTCATCTTCCCCATCTGCAAAATAAGGATCATCAAGCTGCAGCATTTTGCAAGATGCCACATTGCAGAAGCCATGAATTAAACGTAATTTTCTTCAGATGTCCTCTTTCCTAAGAGGGCTGTGACAATCCAAGTCAGTATTTCAGATGGTTTAGTCTCTGTGTGAGACCTGTCCCATGCGTTGCAAGGAAGCTACTTTGGAGCATGGCCTTTGAAGGTGTCCAGGAGCTGACTGGAGGGGAAGGTGGGGAGAAGACAGGCGGTCAGAATGGTTCAGAGTAAAGAAACCATTCAGCTGAGCAAAGCTGCTCAACACCTCAGTCATTCCCCAGCTACTTCCAGGGAGAAAGTTTGGAAAACCTAATGTACAAGTACTGGAAGAGAAGTGGGCATCCCACCAGGCCACCTCATCCTAGAGAGTGTGTGTGGCTCAGAGAGAGAATATCTGGAAAACAAATGAACAGCACCTTGTTAAAATAGTCCTTGGGCTATCCTATCTCTGGCTAACTGTTAATTACAGAAAGAAAACAGGAATGAGGAAAAAAAAAATAAACAAACAAGCCTGGGAGAGCTGGAATGTGGAGCTTTTTTGGCACAAGCTGAGCAAGAGAAGTTTCCAGAAGAAACAACATGAGTGAGAGGATTATTACGAAAGGCCAGAGTGTCAAATCTGTGCCTGGAGTTAAAAGGAGCCCATAAAATCCACTCACCAGAAATGGAGCCAGAGCAAGGTCTGGAGTTAACTCCTTAAAGTCTACAAACCAGTGATAACCATCAGGAGTGACTTAATTTCTGTGAGGTGCAGAGTCTGGGCAAAGTCCTGTCTTTAGCCATCCTGCAGAAAGCTATAAAGAGGAAAAAGGCAGATCAAGCAGGTTGATGAGGGTTTTATGCAACACAATAAATCCAATGTCCAGGGCAGCTCTCTAATTTAAGTGCCCCTTTCATAGCCATTTATAACGATCCCTTCAAAACCAAGGGAGAACCGTAGCAATATCATCCACTCATATTATAACAATATAATCCATATGCAGCTAATTTTACCATTGTTATAAATAAAAGTTACAGCACTAAAGCAGCTATTTGAGGCCAAACCCTGCTAAGAACTTGCAAACTAATTGCAAAGTAGGGAAAAAAGATTTCCAATGAATTTGCTTTTTTTCCCCCCCCTATTCAAACCCTTTGCAAACACTGAGCAGTGAATCCCTGCCAGCTGCACAGCAATTTCTCCACTACTGTGTAAAGCCAATGAGTTCTTGGAGTTATCTGAAGACTTGCTAGTCTGAAGAAGTAGAGCCTGCAGAGAAATCTCAGAGCATTGTCTAAATAACACATGAAAGTGGGGGCAAGACTGGAGTGTGTAATCTTCTTCACTCTCCTGGTAGACAGGAGAAGGGTTTACATCGTGGTTAAGGTGATTTGTGTTACATGTTTCCAAAGATTTTGTATCTGCAAGGAACAGAAAGGATGGGTTTGGGGTCTGGGGGTGGTGAGGGATGGGTACATGTCGTGGTGATAACAAGGGAATCCTGCCTGAGATCATATGGGAAGCTGAGGCTGGGACTCTGATCTAACACAGAGGGTATGACACTCATTCTCAGAGCTCTCACCTCCTGCTTTCCTTGCAGAATGCCTTTATTGGCCTCTGATCCTGCAAGCCAGGAGCAGCTGATTGCTAGAGTACAGACCATCCCATGCCTGTCCCCACTTCCCCTTCTGCTCCTGGCCTTTGGATCTTGACTCTGCTCTCCAGAGACCTGGCTGCATGAGTCCTGCCCTCTGTGCACAACCTCAGCTCAGCCAAACAAATCATGGACCTTGAAAGAAGCAGCAGGGTCTAGGAGAGGATGAAGTGCTGACTTGAGAGTTGCCAGTAACTCAGTCCTGCTTGGATCACTGGTGCTTGGAGACACCTTGGGAGAAAGATGAAAGGACGTGGCCAAAATGTTCAAAGGATTTTGGGTGCTCAGCCAGGTGAAATCACTCCTAAAGCACACACCAGAACAAATAGCATGTCTCCAACTCAGAGCTTAAAGGGACAATCAAGTCTCCAACTCAGAACTTAAAGGGACAATCAAACTGAGATGCTTTGCAAAGACAGAAACGGGTGTAACATGGAAGCACAGTCAAACTAATGAAAGTCAGGATGAATTTATGAGGCACCTTAATGAAACACGTGCACATGCAGAAGATGAATCCATGATGGTCTTAGGCTTTTCAGCCTGCAGATAGCATGGGACTCACATGATTGGGAAGGTAATAAATCTCATAGCAAATGACAAGATCATATTTGCACAGAGAAAAACCTTTGCCCAAAGCAAGTGCGTGAGGTTAGTGAAAGATTCAATTAGGGTATTTAATGCCAGTTGCACAACTTTCTTGTTCACAGGCGTGTACTATGTTCTGCCAAAGGTTGCACCCCTTAAATGGGAACATTTATGGATTAAAGCTGAGCTGCTTTGCTCTGCCCGACAGATGGGTCTTGTTCCTTTGATGAGAAAGATCACAGAGGAAATGACAAACAAATCATGTCCAACTCCATGCCCAGAGAGACAGAACATAGATAATACGTGTTCCTTTTTATTTAATTACCCAGAAAAACGCTCAGACAATGCACAAGCTGAAGACGGGACGTGGAAACACTGAGCAAGGATCAGAAGCTGTTAGCATTTATTACCCGTCCTGCAGCAACTCCCCTGCGCACACGCGGATCAGAACCTCCCCCCTTTCCCCACTCCGCGGTGCCAGGCAGGCGCAAAAGGAAAACCCCACCCCGGTGTCAGCAGGAGCTGACAGCCCCGGGAGCCCTCCCGAACATGCACCGGGCTCAGTGCCGCAGCCCACACCCCCCCCTCCCGCCGCCCCTCCGCGCCCTCCGGGGCCGCGCTTGAACCCGGAGCCGGCAGCACCGCGGAGAGCTCCGCACCCCCGACGGGGTGGTCGGCGCTCCCGGCAGAGGGGCTCAGGCGTGGGGATACACCCGGGGTTTAATGGATATACACACGAATATATGTATATACACGGATATGTATCTCTGGAAGCATCACTCCGTCCGGGCATTGACACCCAGCGATGTTCTGAACGCGGGTTTGGATGCGGCCGCGCTGCTCACAGCAAAACTCCACTTGTCCCATCACGCGTGGGTTGGATCGTCCCTTTCCCATGAGGTTCGGGATTCTTCTTTTAGAGGTCAGTCCCCTGGGAAGACTCCACAGCGAGGGGCTGACCCCCCTCTCTGAGACAGGCAGGGTACGACCAGCAAGAGCTATACTGGTTCTCATCAGTCCATAACTGGGAATGGCCATCCCTGCTCTGGGCACGGCCACGTTTTCCCGAAGCAACACAGACGTTAAATAACCCCAGTTATTTGGGCTGGAACTTTGCTTTTCTTGCCTGCATCTATTTATTTGTAGTTATGCATAAAGCTGCATGAAGTCCCTGTGAAACAAGAGAAGCATCACCACCTTCAATGGCAAGAGTAACGCCACCAGCTTGAATTACAGAAGTAAAGTAGTAGTGATGATGATGATGATGATGATAATAATAATAATAATAGCAGCATCAACAACACCAGCAACAGCTTTCTGCAACTGCTATTTAACACAGGGGGGACAGATTTAATAACTTCTTTCTGGAGAGGGGGAAAAACTTAGAAGCAAAGTGGTAAAAAGAAAGGTACCAGAGTGCTGGAGTGTCTCTGTGCTCTCTGCAAGCTGATCAGGTGCATTTCAGGTATGTGGAATGGGGGGAAACGTCTGGGAAAACCATGTGTGGCACAAGCAGCTCTGCTTCCCTGTGCTGTGTTTAGAAAATATATATATATATATAAAATAGATATATATAATAGATATATATTAGAATATATAGAATATTATATAAAATAGACAATATATTTTATATAATATACAATATATCATATATAAATATATAAATACACATTTTATAGTATATAAAATACATCTATACAGTTTAGAAATCCTGCAAGTGGCTTTGTTTGCAAGCCAAACGTATGCACAAGGAAAATTACCGAACAAGCAGCGGGTTGATGCAGGGAAGAAACGTGGGGGTTGGTTTGATTTTGTTTTCCATCCCTGGACACACAACTTTCTGTGAAACAGAAACTGAGGCTGAAGCGAAGTGGCAACCGGAGCCAAGGAGAATCCCGGTCTTCTTTACCTACCGCTCACCGCCCGCCAAAGGGAGTTTTCTCTTCGCTTTTCCTTGAGAACCCTGGGGCTGCGGGACCCGGTTTCTCTCCGTGACAACTCGCTGTGTGCATCCGCTTCACTTCCCTCTGCTTCAGTCGGGCAGCGAGTAGAGAAAAGCCTCACGCACTCAGCGAAACCGGGACGGGTAATTAATTTAATTGACCCTGCGACTGCAAATGCATTAGCATTTATACAGAGAAATAATACATTAATACAGACAAATAATAATTTGTCGCCTAAAAAGATCAGCCCGCAGTTGGAGAGATGTTAATTCCTTATTTCGGAAGAACAATAGTGGCTGTGAGTGGGAATCGGTGCAAGACTTTTCTGCGGTTCCAAGGGTTAATATGAGCACGGTTATTTCTTACAGAAAGAGTTTCAAGGTTGAAATTCGCATTTTGTGAAATAGTTTCCCCCTCGGGAGCAGTATGTCCCCGAAATTATTCTTCAAGTGCCTCCTTATTTACTACGTGGGCACATTTAAAAAGAAATATACCCGAAGAAATGGAAAACAATAACAATTGTGAGGCTTTTACAGGGCTTTTGCAAACGTGAGGTGGTGGCAGGGCCATGAGACAGGGCTGCTGGGTCCGGATGAGCCCGCAGACAGCTCTGGGACACGGGTTTGGGGGAGTTTGGGGGGAATTGAGGACTTTAAGAGTTTTCCATCAAAATGTCAGGTGGGGTTTTGGATTACCTTTTTGGGGAGATATATATATATATATATGTGTGTGTGTGTGTATATATATATATATATCTCCCAAAAATATATATGTGTATAATATGTGTGTGTGTGTATATATATATATATGTATATATATATGTATATGTGTGTGTGTGTGTGTATATCCCCAAAATATATATGTGTATATATATGTGTGTGTGTATATATATATATATATATATACACACACACATATATATACACATATATATTTTGGGGATATACACACACACATATATATACACATATATATTTTTGGGAGATATATATATATATATGTGTGTGTTTGTGTGTGTATATATATGTTTCAGAGTTCAGGGATGTATGTTCTATATGTTTCAGAGTTGCCGTTGTCCAAAATAATTTAAAATAGGCTTAATTTGCGAGCTCGGGTGTTATGAAGTATTTGGGGTTTGACTGATGATTTTCTTTCCCCTCTGCCTTTATTATCTTATTTTTTTTCCCAAAAGCCAATTAAATGGGGTCACTTCTGCGCTTCTAAACACCCAGGACACCAGTTCCCCAGGTTGTTTCGGCGGTGGGACAAGGCTCGGTCGCAGCCCCCCGTGAGACACCCACCCCAACCTCTCGTCCTTAAGGCTGGAAAACTCCACCGTGGCCCCGCTCCGGCTGCGGTCCCGTCGGGGCTGCACCCAAAGCCCTTTCCCGGTCCTTTCTGGCTGGCTGAGCCCCTCAGCCTCTTCCCTGAAGGTTTATTTACTATTTTTCCAGGTGGCTTCGCCCGCACACTGTGGGTGCGGAGCCCAGACAGGGACCCCGCTCCCTCCCTGACCCTCCGTGCGGGGACGTGGCTTTGCCGTCGGACCTTCTCCACCGGGAAACGAGACCCGCAGCCGGGATTTACCGGGATTACCGGGGACATCAATCCCGGCCGTGAGCTCCCGGGGCGGGGGGAACAAGCCAGGCTGCACCCTCAGAGGCAGGGAGGTGGCATTATTTAATGTATTAACTGATTATCCATCCCCCGCCTGGTTCCTTTCACGGAAAAAAAAGCCCCCCCCC
>VZTU01022322.1:16173-30467 GCA_013400835.1 Zapornia atra | reverse complement strand
GGGGGGGAAGGTCGGGGACCTGAACAGCTTTTTAGCCTGACACGGCAGCCGGCATCCAAATCCAGGTATTTCCTGGCATTTTCAGCGCTGCTGCCCCGGGACACGCTCCCGGCTGCTGGGACCAGGGCAGCTGCTGCCCAATTGGTTCGGTTTGGGGAATAAATTGCGTTCCTGGGAATCAATTAAACACCCAAACGTTACCGCCCAGGAGGGTGGGGAAAAATAACGCCAGGGATTAGCGGATGGGTGGGTGACCTGGTTGTTCTCCTCAGGAAGTGCCCGGCCACGTTACATCCCACGCGTGAACACAGCGGCGGGACGGCTGGTTTCCGAGAGGGACAAGGTCGGATGATTTGCGTTCTGCTTTGTAGAAACATCATTCCATCCTTTTTCCAAAGGACAACCACGTTACCCGAGTCCGACCTTTGCGGTGGCTGTTCCCTCCCTTCCTTTCCAGCCTGGGAAGGAAGACTCGGGCTCCTCTCCCCAGTCCCGCGGGTGTTTTAGGGGGTGAGGGGGGATTTTTCCAGGCCGTTTGTACTCAGAAACGGCTCAAAACCCCGCCAAGTTTTAGCACACACCGGCGGGAGCTGGACCAGGAGCGGGGATGGGGACGGGAGAAGCAGCAGCTCTTGTCGGTGAAGGAATAACTGCTTGAGGACTGAAGAAATCGGGTGGGAACGAGTTCCCCGCGGCTGCAGTTGAAGGAGGAGGCGGCTGTCCTTTCTCTACACATTTTCTGCTACAGTAAAAGAAAGTAAAATAAGATAAAATGAAAATAACCCAGCCATTGAACCGGAGTCGGTCGAGGCACAGGAATTCACATCTCCGTTGCCTCCGAGCGGGATAAAGGATTTGATGTTGGCTGCTCTCAACGTCCCGCTGATGAATAAGGACCGTGGCGGAGCAGCAAGGACGCGGCGCTGCTCAGACCTCATGTCAACACGAACATGAATCCCCCAAACTTTTCCCACTCGTTTTCCACAAAAAAAACCCCCAGGAAAATCCTTCTGTTTTCCCTTCGCAGAATTCCCAATCCGGCGAGTTGTGCTGCAAACTGTTAACCACGGCCAGATCTTCTGGGTTATTCTTCCCGAATACCTTTTCTCTCTTGTTTTGACCCCGTACCTGACCCACTCAACCCCCCCCCCTCCCGGCCCCTTCCCCACCCGGTTTCCTCTCCCCGAACTTGCTGGTTTTCCCAGTGCTCGGAGCTTCCCACGAGGGGGGAAACCTCTGCCTTTCACTCTGGGCCAGGGAGATAAAGTAATGAAGCCCTTCCAATTATAATCAAGACCCGGTATCCCTTTGAGAGCTTCCCTGGGAGGTTTAAGTAACTGAAGTGCAATGTGTTCTAACAATAGAAGCGTAAGAATAAATCTTGACAACCTACTACAAGCGTGCGAATATATATTATCAATGTATTATATGTACGAATAAATATTACCATCAATCATGAAATAAGATTGTTAATATTGATACGGTAATAACTATATTGATAAAGATCAGGATACCAAGGCATTATTTGTATTATTATAATAATTCCTACCGAAATATTTGTATTATTATAATAATTCTTACCGAAATAGTTGTATTATTATAATAATTCCTACCGAAATATTTGTATTATTATAATAATTCCTACCAAAATGATCTTTTTATTCAATACCTGCATCCGCATAGGAGTATCTCCAAAGGAGCGTCAGGGCAGAGCAGCTTTGCGGGCTCTAAAAGCCCCGTGCTCCTAAAGTCCTAACGTTTTCTCCGTTGCAGTTAAAGCAGAGGCTCGGGAAGGGGTCTTCCTGCTCCTTCCCTCGGTTTATTAGTGAGGGATAAACCTCAACACCCCCCCCACAAGAGCCCAAACCCAAAGAGCCACCCAGCAAAACCAAACCCCACTCCAAAACCCCAACAAAGTACCGAGATAATGCTGTAAAACAGAGAAATAATTATAAAATCGGTTAAGATTTTTTTTTTTTAAACTTTTTTCCCCACTCCACTTAGTCCCGGTGGTTCCCCAATCACCCCGGTTCCCGAAGGGACAGGAGGTTTTTGCCTCCCTCCCTCCCTGTAACGCTCCCGCGTTACCTGGTTTTTAGCTGCCCTGGGGAAACGGTTGGTTTTTCCGCTCCTGTTTTGGTGTCACCGACTCTGAGTGTGTGTCCCCCCCCCCGCCGGGCCCCTGGGAATCCCCGCTGGGCTTTGCGGGGAGCACTCGGCCCCCCTAAAAACCCTTCCCCGGAGGGAAGGTGTGCTCGGAGGTGGGGAAGGTGTCCGAGCAGGGATTGATCTGCCCGTCCCGCTAATTACCAACCCTTATTTCGGGTTCATTTTCTTCCTTTTTCCTTCTTCCCGGCAAAATGCATCCCAGGGGATCCGGAGTCCTTGAGATCCCGGGAGCGAACAGGGCACAAACCCTCTGTCAAAACTTTTCCCGCTGAATTATTCGTGTCCTGATGAATCGTTAGTGGGATTAACGCATCTTCCAGCAATCTTTCCCCAGCCGATTTATACCATTAAACATCCTGATTTCCAGGCGATTTCTACGGCTTCTTGTCCTCCAGCAAGGAAAATCAATTTTCTTTCTTAATTATCGAACAATCAGGATGTAAAATAATTAACGATATCAGAGTGCAACCATCATTAAATAAATAAACCACATTTGCCCTGTGATAGGAAAATTATATGCAAAGCAGACTTTTTTCCTACCGTTTTTTTCTGCCTGCACCTAAGTTATTTTCCTTTATTCTGACTTTCAAACTCTCCCCATTTTCAGAATATTAATTGTTTTTTTAAAAATCTTCCATGGCACCCTTAAAATACCTTAAAACACACAGACTTCTTAAAAGTCTAGATATTGAAACACCCAGTGTCAACACTTCCACAGGAGCTCTGGGTTTGATATCCACAACTCCAAGCACCCGAGCTGCTCCCAGCCTCCCCCAGTCTCCCTGGAGAACCTGTCTGGACCATTCTGGTGGTCCCAGACCATGTTCTTCCTACTCATTTTAGGCCAATCCTTGCTGATCAGTGCAGTTGGGGAATAACCCTGATTTCCAAAGCATAATATAGTGGGGGGGGAAAGAAAGATTCACAACGTCAGAGCGAATCACTGCCACGCTAGAAAATCCTTCAAAAATCTATGTTCAGTCATTCCCCTTGACAAATATCCTCCCAACATTGTCCAGACCAGGCTCTTCACAACAAAAAAGGCAGACCATCTGCACATGCTTGCACACCCTCCCAGCAGGAGACTGATTCTGGCTGGTGGTTCTCCTCCCATTGCCAAGATAATCTGGACTTTTTAATACCTGTGCCCACAGCATTTTATATTCACCAGAAGGCGAGGCAGCCCTGGGTTCTCTCCCTCCTCGTGGGGTGCATACACCACATCAGAGACCTTCCAAAGCACCCCTCTGGCAGATGGCTCACAATTAATGTTCCTTTTCCCCTGCCATGATGTACAACCTCTCCTCCTGAGGAGTCACGTACCGCAAAGACATCAGGCAGTGCCGGGTCGCTTTATGAATGCCGAGACCAATAACTGCTGCGTGCTGGTCCTGGGGTGGCTGTGAGCAACATTCCCAGCCCTGTGCCTGAATGGGATCTTGTATTTCTGCACCCAGGCCCCGGCTGTTAAAAGCAGGGTGTGTGACATCCCCATCACTGGCTTCATATTTTCCATTCGTCGCTGAACACGTGCCAGACACACTGTCGGCTGCTGCTTAAGAACAGAGATTAAGAAGTAAGCATTGTCTCCTCATGGCTGGCTGACTGTAATCGCCTCTTCCCTTGAGCTCCCCCTTTTTTACTGCCTGTAGAGGAGGTATTTTCCTCCGACCATAATGGCTGACATCCTTTCTAAAGGTGGAGTGGTCTTATCTTGTGTAGTCCAAAAAAACCCACCCCTGTATTGCCCCCTGGCCTCGATGCCTACACTTCTTCAGTAAAATAACCAGGGATTTCAGGCATAATTCCTCTCCTGGCCATGCTGTGTGGGGAAGGACATCTAGAACAGTTTCAGCAGAGATGAGTCGGAGCGCTCCACAAGCTACATCCCTCCCCTGTCTCTGCTGGAATATAAATCTTCAGATATATGTTGTAATGAAAGAAGCTGTCCCATATGCACTGGAACTAATTAAATCCTAATCACATGTTCCCAACAGAGAGGATGTGCCTTGAGAGCAGCACAGCTCCTCCATGCACACCAGCAGAGGCTTGCACCTTCCTGCACCAGCTGGTAGCTGGAATTACAGGCCCCTGGAAGATGCTGAGCAAATGTTTTGGCTCCTGACCTGTGTTAAGCCTCTGTTTTGCTCCTATTGTTACTGGTACTAAAGCTGGGGTCGGCATGGTGAGTACATCTGGTGCTGCTGCACTCACATTTCCATTTGCTCCACATCCTGAGAGCCATGCCCTGATCTTGGGCATCCACATCGCTCACGTTGGACATCAGCAGCTTCTGGTTAGGATAGGACTGTGTTAAAATTGTAGTGACTGATGGTCATTTGTAGGACTGACCATCAGCAGCTTGGCCTTAGCAGAGTGGTTGCCTAAAAAAGGGCTCTCTGAACTCAACCCAAAAGGACCCAAAAGCCCCTGATGCACTGCTTCTTTTGGGGTAAAAGGAGAAATGGAAGTGGGGGCTTGTTGTGCCATTAGCTCCTGAAATGAATCTATCAGAGGACAAATATTACCCACACCACCCAAAAAGCAGTGTGAATGGAAAGCCCACGTGCAGATAAAACCCTTTCATCTCATTCTGCATAATTGTATTGTTGTAAAGGGATTCCACACTCTTGAAACTACAGCTCTCCTCTAGCCTAGATCATTTCTCAGAGCCTGTAGTTGACAGGATTGCTGTGTATAATAATTATAGCTCATTATCATCTTCCTTTGCCCAGCTGTTATTGATACAACACATCAGCCAGGCGTTGTTCTAAAAACACACTGCTAATAAACACCCCTGAAACCTGCTGCACACAGAACTATGATGGACTGAATAAATAATAAACCCTCTATGGTGAATGATCAGAACAGAGCAGCAGTCACAGAGTGAGACCTGAAAGCCTTCAAGGCAGAGATATTCACTGGGAATTGCTACCCAAACACACAATTCATAGTGGGCAGAATAAAGGGGGGTTGGTTTATCTCAGTAAATTTCTACTGGAGGAATCAGGAGATGCTGTTTGATATTCCTAGGCAATGGCATAGCTGAGCTGTATGAGCTGTTCACACCTCCTCAGCTGCTGAGCTCAAGCAGCACCAAAGGAGGCCAGGTTGGATGGGACCCTGGGCAGCCTTGTGTAGCTCCAGGTCTGGTGGTTGGTGTCCCTGCCTGTGGCAGGGGGGTCGGAGCTCTGTGACCCTTGGGGTCCCTCCCAATCCATCCCAGTCTGCGATTATATGAGGAGTGAGAACATCTCTGTGCTTTATCACAGATGAAGCCACTGGTCTATTCCTGTGAGGACCTCCCCCCAAAATATACCCTTTTTCCTAGCTGCCCCCAACTCCTCTTTGCTAGCTCCCATTTCCCAGGAGGTAAAATGAAAGGAGAAAACCCCACGACACCAGCTTTCTGCCTCTGCCAGTGTGACTTCTAAGTGGGAAGAGCTGAAACTCCACACTGTCCTGGGATGAGCAGCAGGACAGGGGCACGTAGACAAGCACAGGTACTGTGAAATGTTTCTTCCCAGCCCAATGAAGAGAAGACAACTGAACCTGCACTTGCCCTTAGCTGAAGGGCAGTGTCAAAACTTCATTTTCTTTTTGATTAACCCCCCAGATTAAGTAATTTAAAGGGAAGGAAAGTGATTCTGCTGAGTGACACTAATTTCAGTCTGATTCATTTTACAGTGTTGTAAAAACAATTATGTGCCTGGCACCCTCCAGAACATTGAACACTGTTCAATAACCATCAGATCTACTGAGATGAAACTGATACAGCTTGTTAGAGCATAAACTTATTGAAAATGTGCTTTGCAGCCAGACCAAGCAGACAGTGGCTTCTTTTTTTCCCCTCTTTTTTTTTTTCCTTTTTTATATGAGCTTGGCTGGTTTTCTTCAACTTAAATAAAAAGGTGCAGTTGCTGGAGTCTCTTTTGATCAGATTTTAAAGGAGTCTCACTCTTATCTGGGCACTTAATTGCATTAATCTGATTTTTCAGAAGTATTAACAGTCTGTGGGATTATGTGTTGGGGCTTTCAAAGGATGAAGCTTTTGTAACAGCTTGGAAGAGATTTTTAAGTATTTAGCAATTATGCAGCAGCCAGAAATGCCAGCTTCTATTTAAACTGTTAAGTGAAAAGTACATTCCCAGTGCAGCTGGGATATCCCAAGGATATCCCATCCTGTCCCAACTCCCTGGTCAGGAGCACACCAAAGAACTTGAAAAAAAACCAGTTCTGAAACTAGCTGCTTTGCTTTGCTGTTTCCTGGCTACATTTACACATCTGGCCAGTTTAAGACCTGAACTGGTATCACTGTTTAAAAAAAAGAAAAAGATTTTGATATAATTTTTCCACAGTGATTAAAACAATTAAAAAACTTTCCTTTTACAGAGAACCTCTTTTAGCTGGAGCAGAAACCAAAACCAGGCTGATGCCATCAAAATCATCTACTCCAGAGTGGAGAGAATGGGATTTGATTCTGCTCCTCACTCTGTGGGGGACAGGGAAAGTTCCAGAGATGATCATCTCTGCCAGCAAGCCTCAGTTTCCCTATCCACAATACTATTGTCCTAATCCTATTCCCCCAATCCACTAGTGATGCTTTGTACTGACAGTGTTTCTAATAGCCTGTGCTTCATTTCTTCATCTAAGTTGGGTTCCAGAACTGAAGGATAAGGGATAAAAAGAGCTACTAATTGCCTTGATTGCTGTCCCTCAATCTTCTTTAAACATCCTGCTTCTCCTTTCTCTCTTATATTCAAATATTCTTCAAGTATTTAGTAGGTCTCTGGAAAACCTGAAATTTCTTCCTCTACCAGCAAGCAGATCTCCTTCCCACTCAGAAATCACTGTGGGGACTCACACCACAGTGAATCCAGTTACTAGAAAAAGAGCAAGGAAGCAAATCATGGCCACTTAATCCTTCTCACAGCGACCTGTTTAATTGCATGTCAAATATGTGGCAGCTCCCAGAGACTTAAATTGAGCTCTATTTTAACGTAGGAACAGTCTGGAAGGGGGTAGCTTAATTTCTACCCAAAACTCCTATTAAAATATATGAAAAGATGAGGATTTTATTGATGCCCTGCATTGGAATTATCTTCCTTAGCTCAGACACATCTGTCTCACAAGGCTAAATAGGTTGTATCAGGAGCTGATTCAAGATCAGATTGATGGTGTGGGCTAAATTCATTCTTGGTGCAGCATTGCTGAGGTCGGTGAAATGGAGAGCATCAGCTCAGGCTACGTTACAAAATTGGCTCCTGTTTAAAAAATGATCTAAATAATAAATAATGAGGATGAGACACTGGTTACCTTTTAATTTTCTTTCACGTTGCTCTTCTGCTGGGGTGGAGGTTTTCATCCCTTGCTCACTCAGCTGCTCATTCCCCACCATCCCTCAGCTCCCAGCTAAGACAATGGATCAGCCATCAGTTGAAGGGAAAACAACTGTTCAGCACCTGTACCTACCTCTGCAGCAGATCCAGAGAGGATCCTCCTCCTGGCAATAATCACCTAGCACACACAGCAAATCGGTTCCCCTCTCAGCAGTGTTCAATCCTTCATTCCTACATCACTTTCAAATTAAAACTAGGGATCTTCTGCTCTTTTGATGCTTTGCCTTGACATCTCTAGATAGTTTGCTGAGGATACAATGCTGGGGCAGAGGAAGGAAGATCACCTGCTGAGTAACTCACATCTCTCCTTACTCCAGCGTGAAGCCAAACCTCAGAAGTGATGCAGCCAGCCCCTTTTCCACTGAATACAGGTTACTCCTGGCTGGCCAGCACCCACTATCTGCAGAATACTTCTGGAAGGGGATAGCTTTTGCCTAGATAGATATTACTACCTAGTTTTCCTCCTTCTCTTCCTTTGTCCCCGAATTTATTTGTGGCTTCCACTGTTAGTGACTTAGGACACCCTGGTGTTCTTATAGCTGGCATGCTGCTGCCACAAACCATTCAGATTTTTCAGAAGGAGATCAAAGTTTTAGATGAATTAGAATTAGAAAGAGGAAAAAATCCTGGGAATATAGTCCTCTGAGAGGTTCTGATTTGCTAATCTGACTCTCTGGTGTGTTGCAGGGTGATGAGGGTGTATTGCATGATCTCTTGGGTGCAGACTGGAGCTGTGGCCATCCAGCAGCTCGAATTGTACTTGTTAAAAACCAAACCCAGCCTGGAGCAAGAGAGACAGTATCACTCAGCGTATCTGAGCTCACAGATGGGCTAAAGGAATGGGTCTGCACCACATCCCAGCTCTAATCTCAATCACTCACCCTTGCCTAGACTGGAAATGTTTGTGTTGTGTGGCTCCAGGAAATGCCAGAGAAAATGGGAGCCCACCCCAGCCCTCTGCATGGAGCTCTTCGCAGGATGCAGGGCCCATAAACTGGGCTGAGCCTGGTCTCATTGTCACTGTTACTGGGACTGGTAAGATACAAGAACTGGTGTGGAAATCCTCATCTCCATCCCTCCTGCTGTGTATGAACAGAATTCCCATGGCTGGGACAGTACCTAGGGTGTATTAGGAAGGGAAACATCTCTTACAGGTGACAGGAGTGTGTGGAGCTGGGCCAGGGGACGCTTCTCCCAGTACCTAAGGTCAGAGGTGGCATAGGAAATTGGAGTTTCACTGATGGTTCAATGTGGATTTATTAATAAGTCACCTTTTTCCACAAGCTGGGAAAAAACCCACCCTTCTTCCCCAGCTGCTTTTTATACATACTGTAAGGAAGGAAACCAGTAAGTAATGCAGTGTGAAACGACAGCCTGGGGCTGAAGGCAGAGTTGATACCACCCTAGTAGCGCTGGGAGTAGAACTGGGGTTAACTGGCTGTGCCCTGAGAATCCCAGTCTGCCCCTTCCACAGCCAGGAAACTTCCACCCAGGGCAATGGATGATTGAAATACTTCTGCGTGGCAGGAGCTGGGGTGAAGCTGGCCAGGGAGGTGAGGGCTCCCCCAGGCTGGGAACGAGCCGGCCTGTGCTCCGGAGCTCAGGCCCTGGTTTCTCAGCCATTCGGTGTAGTCTATCCCCCTCTGCCGGCCACCCTCCAGCCGTCCGGCTCCGGGAGCTCTGCGAGGAGCCAAACCCAGCTCCAAGGGGCTGATCACACCAACCACCAGCCTGCGGGAAGGAATAATAAAAAATAATAGTATAAAAAAGGCAGTGAATTCATTCTCCTGCTGCAGCACCAAGGAGGAGCCTTCCATCAGGGTCCTCAAGCAACTGCAGCTTGGGTTTGAGATCTGAGATTCAAGATCATGTTTTCCAGTGTGAGAGCTGCCCTGGGGTGACTGGGGGAGCAGATCTGAGAGTTAATGTTTCCTAGGAGCATGAGCTTACCCGTGTTTTCCTAACAACATCTCTGTGCAGCCACATCCCTGCACAGAGCCTCCTGGAGAGGCCGGAATATCGGAGACTCTGATAACAAAGTGACTAAAACAGGGTGTTTCTACCCTAATCTTGCAATAGCTGGATCTCTGTGCTGCTTCTTTACATCATTATAACTGCAGTCAGGCCTGGAAGCTTCTATCATTCCAACTGTTTCCTGAGTTGGAGCATTGACCTGGTTTCAAGGCCAGGTTGGCTGGGGCCCTGGGCAACCTTGTGTAGCTCCAGGCCTGGAGGTTGGTGGCCCTGCCTGTGGCAGGGGGGTTGGAGCTCTATGATCCTTGGGGTCCCTTCCAACCCAGAACATTCTATGATTCCATGATTCTATGATTCTAACACGGGAAAGGATTTAGGATGCAAAATGTCAAGATGCTCCTGGAGCATCTTATGAGCATTACGCCTTGCACAATCACAGGGCTGCAGCTGGTTTGTTTACAGAGCTAGAAGACAGGATTAACATTGCAGGAGGAATGCTTGCCATAGGAAAAAAACCATTCTGTCTGGGGAAACTGATATAAAAGTGCCTAATATAAAGCACCCATCAAGAGAAATACAGTGAAGATGTAGGATTGTTAGAGCACGATGGTCTAAGATCACAAGGGAAGTTTGGAAAGAGTGGGAACATCTTCTTAGGCAAATCAGCATAGCTAGGGACAGCAGGCAAACATTGAAACTCCAGACAAAAATGGAAACAATCCAACGTATGCTGTCAAGCCAGAGCACAAACTCCCCTCCGAGGAGTTTTCTTCCCAAGTTTGCTGTCCAATTCTGTTACTCATTTGAGTTTCTTCACTTGATTTATTCAGCAGCAAAGCATACAATGCACTGGGGAAACACAAAGAAATGCTTTGAAGACTTATGTCAAGCACATGAAGATGTACAAGGAACAGGTAAACACTACCCCCTCTGGGAGCAGCTGAGAAATGTTCTCTCCTTTTTACCTCTTGCTACGGGTGGTTTTTTCCCTGGCAGAATTAAGTCTGTTCTTGTTAATGAAATAATTTGTCAGATGCATGTATACATTATCCTGTAAATGAATGAACAAGATGCAGGGTTAGAAAGGTATTAGCCTCCTCCCTTCCTCTCTACATGATCCCGGTCACACCGCCTAATGTACAAAGCATCTTAATTAAGCACACAAGATTTAATGGCACTAAATATGATCAGCCCTATACTGATCCCATTACTCTAAAGAACCCAATAAATGAGGCTCAACAGTTTCAATTTCACTTCACTGCAATCTCATCAGCATTCCAATTCCATCACTTCTGAGAAATCAGCAGTTTCAATGGAAGATAACCCTCTTTCTCAGTCAGGCCCCATTCTACAAGCACTTATTAGGAGAGCTAATTCTGTGTTGGAATGATCCAGAACTGTGTACCAGAACCTTTTCCAGCCATCACCTAGGCTACAACTTCCTTTCATAGAGAAGTAATCAAAATATCTCAGCATTTAGGACCTTTTTTTTTTTCCTTCCAGGATTTCTTTTTTCTTATAACTATCTTCTTTCTTATAACTATCTTTTTTCTTTTATTTTTCTTCTTTTCACAATAATGCTTCATGAAAAACAGTACCAGAATAATGCAGAAAGCTATTCAGATATGTGTTTATAGAAGCAGCAACTCTGCCAAACCTTGTGTGCAGCACTGATCTGGGTAACACAACACGTGCTGGGTTGCACTCCAGGATCTGCTCAAATATTTCATGCATATTTGTATTTGTGACACTCAGATACTCTGAAGATGAATTATTAGCCTTTACAAAGTGCTTTGAGATTCTCAAGAGGAAGATGCTTCGGCCAGTCGAACCGTTATGATTTCTCTGTATCTCTGTGTATTGAACCATCATTAACTTCTGCTAATAGGCTTGTTTACTTACCCAGCTATTGCACAAAAGGTCAGAGGATGCTGAAGTAGCAAAATATGTAAGGCCCTCATTATAGACAAATATCCTCTGAGGGTCACAGGATGTCATCAGCACATAAATCCTCAGATCAGACTCAAATCTACCAGTAACAACAGGCTGGGAAGGAAAACAGGAAGAGGATCCGCTCCCAAACTTGCTGGGAACACATGAACAAACTGGTAACTCATGAATTGCTACAGCCAAGGTGACAAGCCCAGACGATGTCAGCACTACAGCAAGTGCTTGTGGGTTTTCCACTTCATTTAAAGCTGTAGCTGGTCTTTGGACAGCTCATGAGTGGCTGAAGATCGCTTCAAGCATGAGTGTGTGAAGGAGTGAGATGTTAACAAGAGAAAAGGAGCCTATGAGTCAGTCCACCATATCCCTGCTCAAGAGGATCTGATTTCCTGCTTTCTGTTTTCTCCACAGGTTCCATGTGTCCTCCCGACCATCATTTTTTCCCAGACATTCACAGACTTTGGTTCCTTCCTTGGAATATTCCCTAAAAAAAGAACAACGAGGTCGAAGCAAAGTCCAACAAATTTAGCCTGTAAAATAAAGTATGTCCAAAGGTTAACAAGAAACCAAAGTAAATTAAGGTTCTGCTCCTCAGATTATTGGAAGACCAAATAGCTAGAAGCACACTGAAGTTTTTATATTAGACTTACATGACTGGCAAGTGTCAATCAAAACCACTTTGGTGGTTTGGAATGGGACGATAGGGCTTGATGGGACTCCTGGAAAATGAGTCTCACTGATGAGTTTTCCTTGTTCAACTCACCTATCCTGAATGCCCTCGAATTTCAAAATATTAGAAGCAATTTCTGGACAAGGATTTACAGAGCCACATGTAAAGCAGGTGTTTTTCTTTTGATGGGGACGAATTCTTTCGACAGTGATGAACCTGACTGACCAGTGAAGGCTACTTATGGCTGCCTGAGCACAGCAAGGCAAGGTGAAGCTGGATATTCAAACCAAAGAAGCAATCTTGAGCCACGGAATGGAGGGATTACCCTGGAGATGTAGGGCTGGCAGATCATACCCTGCCCAGGTTTTATGTCCTCCTCAGATTCTATGATGAAGATGCCTCTGCCCTGGCAGCTACATTCCAGATCCAAATCTTGTGTTCCCTTGGTGTGCTATTGGGCTATGAATTGTCAGAACTCTGAGGAGGGAAACAGAACAGAGGGACACTACCAAAGTTGCAAAAGAATTGCTTTAAAGCTGCTTTCTAATGTAGCTTTGCTAGGCCTGGGTTTTCAAGCTATTGCAGGGATTTCACCATAGGGTAACTTCAGCTGTAACCTATCAGGTTGTAAGGATGTTGTAAGGTGAAAGAATTGAGACTAGTTTCCACAACTGACAGTTGATTTTTTTCCAGCATAAGGAAAATGATTTGCTCTCCTCTAGCCCAGCATATTAACCTTTGCAGAGTATTCAGGAGAAGCTTCCAGAAAGTGGGAAGTTAGCCCCTGCTGATGTGCCTGTAATAGTGGAATTTAAATGTGATAGCCAAAAAAATGATTGCCCCAAGAAGAAAGTCAGGCTTTGTACAGCAGGGAGACACTGAGAAAGAAGCTGAATTCTTTTGCAAAGAGCTTTACCACCCTGTTTGTGTTCCTAGTCAGCAAACGCTTCCTATGGATCCCACTCCTTCCAGGGAAGCCACTCATTTTCTGGGGAAAGAAGTCCAGGGGGGGAAAAAAGCCTCGTAATCCTCTCCCTGACCCCCTTAAGGGATCATCATATGCACATAGCCTGGCTTAACTTACACTCATAAGCACTTGATTAATTTTTCTGTCCATTAACTGATCTGTTGTGATGGAATACCCTGTCCAACACACCGTTTGCTCCTTGCTCTCTCTTGCTCCCCCAAAACCATCCCCACTGGCAGCTCCACACACTCCACTGCAGAGCAGAAGCAGGTTTAAGGGAGTGAAGATTCATTGTTTTGAACCATTTGGGCTCAGAGGGAGCAGCACAATCGCTGCTGTTCGATTAGACCTCAGCAATCAATGGAGGTGGGTTGCTTTTTGCTCACTGGGTATGTATTATTTACAAACTGCCTGCTTCAGATGATAACCCAGGCAATTGCTCATAAATGACTACCAAACAAACCGACAGTTTGTTACTGTTTGAGCAGCTTACTAGCTAGCAATAACTGCTAGGACAAACAGCTCCATTGATACTTCTGAGGAGTGGGGAAAAACAAAGATTCCTGGAATACAAGTCTGAATCAGGCTTTATTTGAATTGGGAACAGAGCCACTTCACAGGGCTTCTTCATGTGCTTCTCTCGAGGCACGAATCCAGAAAACACTGGCAAGAGCTCACGAGCACATTAAGCTTTGACTTCTTGCCTAACTTCAGTCACTACCAGAGAAATATGTACAAGGATCACAGGCGAGTGCTTTAGAAAGATTAAACATTAGGGATACTACATGCTCACAAAGACCAAGTGTTAGAACAACAGGGGACACTCCGGGGCCAATAAAGGAACGCTCTAATAACTGGTAGCACAACTGCATTGCTGGGGGAATTCCAGGCCAGGCTGCCAAACGTTGTGCAAAACAAGATGCAGGGATGCTAAAGCTTTGCCTTTTTATTCCTGGAGCCACACAACACGGAGCCAGCAAGGAATAAAGGACAGAAAACTCTCTGATTGATGGCACTGCCCTGCACCCCCAGTGACACCAGAGTCGGGGGATGAGAAGTGTGGCCAGACCTTAAAGCAGCTCCCCCCACCCTCCCTTCTCAGCAGACTGAGCTTTAGTCAGGATTTTGCTCCCTTCTTCCCCCCAGGGAGGGGCAGGGACTGGGGGAT
>VZTU01022322.1:0-15730 GCA_013400835.1 Zapornia atra | reverse complement strand
CCTCGCCGGGCCGGGCAGCGCGCCCCCCGCCCCGTCTCAGGGAGCCGAGCCGAGCCTCAGACGGGCAACCGAGGGGAACAGACCCCGCCCCCCTACCCTTCACCGCCTTCTGATTGGGCAAAACGACCAGCCTCATCTTCCTTCTGCCCCGCCCCTTTATTAACATAGTGCAACTTCATTGGGCCAAACTGCCGGGAGGGTCTCTGATTGGATAAAAGCAGCAAGGAGAGGGGAGGGAGGTGTTGCTGCGGCAACAAGAGGACTCCTCAACGTCACGGGCATGAGCCGGAGTTGCGCATGCGTATTCTAGCGCTCCCGGCTTCCTTTCCCGCCCACGGCGCACTAACGGCCGCTAACGGCCCCGCCTCGGCTAGGGGGGCGTGTCTTTGTTTGAACGGCCACAGCCAATCACAGCTGCGAGGGCCGGGAATGATTTGAATATTGACGAGAGGGCGTGAGGGCCGCGCGGGGGTTGTTGGGAGGTGTTGTGTGAGGTGGGGCTGTGTGAGGGAGGGGGTTGTTTGTCCCTTGGTACAGGGACGGTCCTCTCACCTCAGAGCCCTGTTCCCCTTCTGCCGGCAGGCTTCGTGTGAAGGGCTAACGGCTCCGCTTTTGGGCCGCCGTGGCATGTGAAGCTGGGGAAGGGGCTGGAGAGCAACAAGCCTTCCGAGGGGTGGCTGAGGCAGCTGGGGGTGTTCAGCCTGGGGAAGAGGAGGCTGAGGGGAGACCTTCTCACCAAGTGAAAGGGCGCGGGGAATGGGCGCAAGGGCAGGGGAATGGGACCAAGCTGTGCCAGGGCAGGTTCAGATCAGATGTTGGGGAGAAAGTTCTTCCCTGGAAGGGTTCTTGGGTGCTGGAACAGGCTGCCCAGGGAGGGGCTGAGTCACCGCCCCAGGATGGGTTTAACAGCCGGGCAGATGAGGCACTCAGGGACAGGGCTTAGTAAAGGATGGGTCTGGTTGGACTCGATGGTCTCAAATGTCTTCTCCAACCTTCTGATTCTGTGATTTTGGGGGTCAGGAGGTGGGAGGGTGTGAGGTGTGAAGCAGCTTCTTCAGGTGACGGAGCCAAAGGTTGGCTGCTAACCAGTAATGGGCGTACAGGATCTTCCCATCCAGGGTTTGTTTGTGAGGCAACACACCTTGTCCTGAGGCCCAGTGGAGCTGGTCGGGTAGGATTTCAGGATTTGAGGCAGAAGTTTGTCAATCAGTCTGCCCTGGCTCTGCCCGTGCTTAACTCTTGGTGAGTGGTAGTATGCAGGCCCTAGACTAACCTTGTCTTAAATCCTGGAAACAGCACAAAAATAATCCTCACTAAATAATAATGAAACACAAGTACCAGCCCTGGGAAACTGAAATGAGACTCTGCAGTCTGTTGGTGCTGCTGAGACAACCAGTAGCACCATTTACATCCAGAATTTGCAGCAGCGGTATGAATTCAGTTCCTGCTGCCATGGAAACAGACTGAGGGGGCTAAAAATGGAGCAGGTTGTTCTCAGCTAATTGTTTGACACACAGAAAACAGCTTGGATTCCCCCTTTATTTTTTTTTTTGGCGTGCAATACTGAATCCTTTAAACTAACCTGCTCCTTTTCTGTGGCAGCCAGCAGCAGATTTAACAGAATTCGTTTTAAATTTTACAACCCTGAGATGTGTCATAAGAGTTTTCCAACATTTTCTATGGAACTCAAGATCGAGTGAGCTCCTTAGATTTATTTGAGTGATCTGTAGCGTACTTAATAGGAAGCATCCAAGTGATATATAGGCCTGTATGTATAGCTGCTACATTAAAGCAAGGTATTTTTCTCTTCTGATACTTGTAAACACGACGATTCCAGCCTTTACTAAAGAGATTTTCATTCAGATCCCACAGTGATGCTTCCAGTCCATCTTCTGTCTCTTAGTGGGCCACATGTTTTAGGATAAAGTACGAAAATCTTATGGTTAGAGGTTCTCTTAGAAAAGCTCACAGATAATAATTTATTATTAAATATGATTTAATAATAATTTCAAAGGTAAAATCTCCTCCCAGGCACTTGTTAGGACTGTAACTTCAAGTATTATAAGAATTCTGCCTTGAAGAGCAGAGGGGCGTTCTAGTAGGTAGCTTGCAAGAGAGTTTGTGTGTCCTCGTTTTGCCTAATTTGTTAAAAAGCAATAATAATAGCAAAGCCATAATAATACCTCAAGGCATGCTTTCTAGGTACTGCTCTAAAAGGATAGAACACAGGGCATTTGAATTACCTTGTATTCACAGAGAAGGAACTTCCTGAAGGTATAAAAACCGCCTAAAAAGAAAATAAATACTGATGTTCTGTTTCAGATGAAGAAGAGTCCCTCTTCCAAACCTTCCCTACATTTTGGATCAGATCTATCCCAACAATAGCCCTCTTTAAGGAAGGATTGTCAAGTCTAATGACTCCATTAAGGCAAGCGTGGGTTCATATATACTGCTACAACCGAGTAATAACTCTTAGGAATTAAAAATCCATATGGCTCTCTCAGCTGTACTGCAGAACATGTGCAGCAGCTGCTCCCAGAAACACTGTAGCTGTTATTAAAAAAGGAATTAACTGCTCTGTAGAGCTTATGAAACTGTGACTTATTAAATAGAAACAAATCTAGGGTAAAAATGTTCAAGAATCTTCAGGCTGACCATCTCTTTTTTGTCTTTTTCATTGTCACTGTTTGTTTCTGGTTGCATTTAGATGCCGTAATCATGACCAAGGCCCCTCAGGAATACACATTATAAGAGCACATGCAATATTCTAGTCTCATCCTGTTCCTGGGGAAGGGAAGCAGGCAGGGGATGAGACGTACAGATGTAAGTGCCTCAGGGCTAGAGTTATCAACTCACTCTCAAAGCAGCTGCTCCCACTGGCAAATCTCTTATGGATCAGTAGAGGAGAAGTACAGCCTGATGAACCCCACCAGGTTTTTCAGGCTGGGAAAACCATTGGGAAGGGTTAAAAACTCCCTGGAGTCTGAAGGGCATCAATCCCTTTTGGCAGCCATCCTTTTTTACCACCACCCCCCCTCCATCCCAGCTCGCTCCTTGTGCTGTTCAGCCTTTTGCAAAATGAACGTTACCCCAGTGAGGGGAAAGGGGGATTATGCCACAGATTTTCTGAGTTACTTTGGCCAAATTCCTTCATGTCTGCATAACCATCTCCTTGCCTGAACACGGGGGTAGTATTTAATTATGTAGAGCGTTAAGACTCGTAAGGCTTACTCCTTCTTCAGTGCTTGTCACGTGAGGGTGTAATGTGAAAGGAGCTATATTTAAAGTAATTAATTTAGGATCTGTGTTGCTGATGGCTTCGCTGTATTTCAGACTCTCAGTGCCAGACTAGTAATTATATAAGACTATAAGCCCTGGGCACTCTCAAGCTAGTAGAAGCTTTGTCACCAATGTCATTTTTTATTTATATTACATGGTAAGCCAGACTGCAAGCCTACATTTAAACCTAAACTGACCTTGCATACAAATTTTAATGAGCTCTGGCGCCTCGGAGGGCAGAGAGTCCACACGAGCTGTTAAATAGGCCCCTCTGCAGTCCCGTCTGCTTTGTCAGTGGGATGGGCACAAGCATGGCCGTGCCAACCCTAATCTATCCCATAATATCATATAGCCAGTGGAGAATGGAGGAGTGAGCTCAAGTTCGTTCCTAGAAACCTTTAGTGTTGTATGCAGCAGGGTGCTATGCTCTGAGCAGGCAGATATTTGGGGGATGACAAAGTGTGGGTCAGTTTGTAGTAACCCAGTTTCTGGCCAGACCCAGGGAACTACACAAACTTTTCTATTCAGATCAGGATGCAGTGTTAAATTTTCCCTGAGGATAGTTTGGACTGGCTAGGAAAGCTAAGGACAATTGGTCTTGCAAAGGGGAGTTCTCTGACTAACAGCAAAAGACAGTCTCTGCAGCGTGGCTGCGCTGGCTCTACCACTTAAATTGTGATCAGAACCTAACAAAACCCTCCACTTGCTGAGATTTACTGCTTCACAGACCAACGGAGCGAAATGCAAACTGCACTACATCCGTCTTTATTCCACAAGCAGCCCTGGTTCTGTTATTCCCCTCTCTGGTCCCCCTGGATGAATAACCCTTTCCCCTTGCCACGCTGAATAGGCCAGGTGACTCCGAAACCGGCCACCCAGCAGATGCTTCCGCAGTACCAACTGTTCTGAATCCCCCCACCCCATCTCCAATGTTCCCCCCTAGCCCCCCCCTTTTTCTCTCTCTCCCATCTTGTGTCCCACCAATCTAGGCTGCCTGGCACATGCTGCAAGCTGCAGTCCCACTGGAGTGATATTGTGATGGAAATGAGGGAGGGGATGCAGGCAGAACTGCACAGATTTACAGCACTCTAAGGGTTTCCATTAAAATCCTTGACAACTTGTTATTTATGAGTAGACCAACAGCTCTTCTAATATCCAGGGCCTAGACCCCATTCACTTCAATAATGCTGGTTTGGAATAAATGAGCCAGAGGATGGAAACCAGTTCTGTTAGTATAATGGAGGAGGCTAATAGCTGTTTAGAGAAAACAACTGATGTAATTCTGGGACCCAATCCTTCCACCGACACAACAATAAAGGTTTGATTCTTCCCTGCGTTTCCCGTAGTGATTCAGTCAGTACAGAGGGAGTGATCGATGGCAGCGTTTGGGGTTCCTGCCGTTAGGTACCCGCTAAGCACTCTCCATTTGTACTGGTGCACTGGAGAGAGAGGGACTCTGCTGCACCAGCAGGAATAGGTGGGTCTGGATCCCCACAGCAGAACAAAGATAAACAAGCTTCATCCCCCACTCTGCCTAAGTGGAATAGCGTCATTCTTCTGTCTCACAGGGGCCTGTGAGCATCTCCTTCCCCAGGTTTTTCTGAGCTGTCTCACTAAAGCAGCCTGGCAGTCTGGCTGAGTGGCATTTAGGACATATTTTTTCCCCCTGCTATTCCCTTCTCTGCTCCCTTCACATCACTGACAGGCCAAGCACAGAAGCACCTCCACTCCCTGAGCGCAGGAGAGATCCCTGAAATAAGGACTTTGATGATCCAACCACTTTAAACCCCAGAATGGCATTATGCTGCTGTAAAGAATTATCGATCTTTTCTGCTGTGTCTTAAAATCAAACTGACAAGTTGAATACTGAGCAGAACCACTCAAGTGCTGGCTTGAACACAGCTTTCCCATTCCTCCTTTGTTCACCTGCGTCTTGTCTATTTACTTTCCTTTTGTCAAGAACCTTTTTATTTCCTTTCTGCTCCCTCTGCTCTCCACAGGAGCCTCATTAAGGTGAAGCAAAGAGGAGAAGCAGCAGCAGCGCTCCCAGACTGTGCTGCAGGGTGAAAGGCAGGGAGAGGTGATGCTGCCAGATGGACCATACCCCCAGGTCCCCTCATCCGTACCCCTCAACCTCAGCGCTGTGGTTTTGGGGGAGGTTGACAATGCTGAAGGTCCCAATTGTTCTGCAGGAGGAGGAAAGAAGATATGGATAAATGAAGAGGAACCAGGAGGAGGGGAGAAGCAGTTCAAGTCAGGAAGGGCACTGTGGTGGCATGACAGGGAATCGTTTCCTGAGAGAAGCTTGAGCCACCAGGCAGTTGTTTTCAGCATCCTTTTGGATACTCTTTCAGGGCTGAAATAGTTTGGGCATCTGGAATCTGTTCCCCTTGTGACCAGTCCCTTTTTTTTCTGTGCCAAAAAAACCTTTTCCCAGGCAAAATGCTGTTTTTTCCTATGAAACAAGCTGACATCAGTCGGTCTGTGATGCCCTCTGTGAGCACAGCTAGCAGCAATACCTCTGCAGCCGAGAGAAGCTACGGTCTGGCTTGTGTTCTACACATGCAGAAACATCCCTGTTAGTTGGAAAAGGATCTACCACAGTCAGGGACAGTTTGATTCCAAATATACTCTGTGTGAATGGGAGAAAAAGCCCGAGGGAAGAACCAGTGTTTTGGGAGAGGGAGGCAAAGGGTCTGACAGAAACGAGGGAGAAGCAGAAGGACTGAGCAGAGGGAGAAGAGCTCTCTGAGGCTGAGCTGGTTTGCCTGGATGGAGGGACCAGAACATGCTACGCTGCCTCAGAGCAGTGATCACCCACAGAAAGCAAACTGTCCCAGTTCCTAAACTGGCCCAAAGTGCTAAGCCCTGGAAAGGTTTAAAAAGAGACGTTTTCACAGAGCTTTGGCCCACAAAGTATGACTTCTTCCTTGTAGATACATTTCTAATGAATGTCCATTCAGATGCTAAATGAGTTTGGGTATAAATCGTGCCAAAGCCCTACCATCCCTTTTGAAAATGTATTTCAAGGTCCTTACCCAACACGTAGCGCTGTGAGGTTGGATCCCAGCCAAAGGATAACTAGATCTAATTATCAGCCATTTCAGCTACTCCTGTATTAAACCAGAAAACTGAAGTAGGATTGAAACCTCTTCTGATTCCACAGGCTAAATGCAACGGTAACATAAATAACTCTGTAAATTACAAGCAAAATGGAAACTTGGTCAGAAAATATATGATGTAATTTGTGCTCAGGGGTAAATTTGTCCCTGGCTGCCCAGGACAGGGAAGGTATGACCTGCAAGGAGCCCAAGCATATGCCTGCGAGCCTGAATCCGTGTCATTATTCCAGAAAACAAATGATCCACCTTAAAATACTTCCAAAAGGCAGCATCCTCATGAGATTTATTGCAGTCTGACCCCCTCTGCCGGTCACCAGCTCGCTGCCTGTGTGTCCCAGGGCCGGCACCTCAACACTGGCACCGAGATTTGTGGAGATGATAGGAGTGGGCAAGTGGAAAATGATAGGTACCAGCGTAAAAGGGATGGGGAGACAATCTGGGGGCACTGACACATGGCACCAGTAGCTTAAGGACGTGGATACCATCGTGACAGGGTTTGGGTTTAGGACATGGGTTGCTAGAGGCAGTACTGGCAGCAGTGTACAAAGGAAGGAGGGCAGAGAACTAGCATTGGGGCAAACTACCAGGGTTTTAAGTCAAAATTGCTTTTGTATCTGCATTTACATCCTGACAGAAGCAGATCAAAGCAGTAGAAGAAGAAAAACGTCACCTGGAATGAGGACGTAGGGGAAGAGGTTGCGGGGGGGAAAGCATTTTCTTGAAAAACAATGGGACTTTTCCTGAGGAAACAAGTGTTCAATTCAAATGATGGAGCGTGTGACTGTCTAAATTAGGCTAAAGCTATGCTAGGAATGCTGAGATACAGTAACCAAGAATGTCAAAACATGTGCAATACTGAGGAGTTTTAAATAATATGTTACCAGCCCAAGTGAGGGGATGCTCAGCTTTTTCTCCTGGCCTGGGGAAGGAAAAGGGTGTTGATACACTGGACGTTCCTAGTGCAGGAGGAATCCAGACATCTCTGGGTCTGTAGACCAGCACTACTGGGAACAGATAGAAACCAACAGATCCCATCCCCTTCATTTTACTGTCCCAGTTCATTCTGGTTATCCCACGCTATCCTTTGGCCTTCACAACGTCTTCTGCAGTGCTGTGAGGACCAAGCAGTTAAAGACAGGCTTTCCTTTCAACAGCCCCACCGCCCACAGGGACACCCTGTTAAAAGTTACCCAGAGATGTGCTTAAGTACTTTGTTAGAGGCTTCAGAAAGTAATTGAAAGCCTGCAAATAGCTCCCTTAAGACCCCACCAATTCCTCCCATTCCTTTCTTTTAAGGATGAAGAGACACAGAAACCATTTCCAAAGATTTTCTCCATATAGCTTTTACTTTTCTTTGCTGTTATTTCCTTTAACATAGTGGTTTTTTTTAAAAAATAAGGCTTAGCAGTATAGTACATCTCCAGACAGAAATAAAACCTAGACTGATAAAAAGAATCCAAACAGTAAAACACTTTGAAGTCTTTGTTACTCTAAATAAGTCTTAAAACTCTATGTAAACGTCTTAGAATTTTCTATTGCTTCAGATATTCAGCCACAGTCTGATACAGAGAGTTAATAAAGCTTTACCCATTTGTTTCCGCATGGAAAAGAGCTGTTAAAATAAAACCAGTAACCAGATAATCTGTGCACAAAGCATCGTCATAACCCAAGGCACTTAGCTGTGAGAATCACACCTTTTGGTTTGAGAACAGGCTGTTCTCATTAAATCAAGGTTTAGAAGCATAAAAGGAACCCAAATTTACAATTTCCTGTATGTGAGGATGTCCAGTTTCTGACTGAGAGACCGTTTACCCTCTGTGCTGCCAGGACAACTCAGCTACTGCTCGTCTACGGGCTCCAGGCCACACTGAGCTTCTGTTTCATCTCATCCTGAGATGGATGGATGGATGGATGGATGGATGGATGGATGGATGGATGGATGGATGGATGGATGGAGAACACTGTGCCTGTGTCTCACCTTGGTATAACCCGTGCTGCCTGCTCTGCTGGAAGGACAGCCCGAGACCTTCAGATCTGCAGAGCTATTTGGTCTCTTCATACATATCTACCTTTCACTTGCTTTACAACTGATGGTGAAAGAGGAGGTGTGTTTTTACCTAGACTTTTTTACTTGTTAATAATGAATTCTGCATTCCAGAAGCTGAGCAGGACTGAAGGTGTGATCCTAGCAGATTATATATAAAGTGTTTCTGATCTTTGGTTAGCAATCACAGTGCTAGATTAAAGAATAAACCCACTGTATTTAATAGAGATGTAGCAGCCAAGTACAGACAAGTGCTGTGCCACATCCCAGCACTCGGATCCCAACCTGAATGAACAGGGGACATGGCCAATCCTGTCCTAAAGATGTGGCACCACTTTGACTAATTACCCACGACAGGACCTTTAACTCGTTTATCAAACACACACACTTGATCCAAAACAGGCGACTTCACTTTGGTGACAGCGATTCAGTTTCAGGCTGTGGGTGTCTCACTTCATTTACCTGTTGGTCACACGCTGCTGCATGGGATAGAAAGCTCAGAATGACAGTACCAGTGCCACAGTCGGTCTGGTCTGGGTGCTGTTAGCATGAGTTAAGCCTACACGGTGTGTTTTGGTCTAGTCTATACTGTGGCCTCTGCCACCTATTCTACGGAGCAGATACAAATTCAGAATTATTCCAGGCCATGGCAAAACATGTGGTCCTCATACACCTGCTTGTTGGACTTTTCAAAGGTCTCATTGCAGAGGGGGCAGTCCAGGAGGTGGCTCTGCACATGGGCCTCGTACTGACTCGTTTCAATGTCTTCAGGAAACACATCGTCGCACATGGGGCATTTCCTTATAGAAGCCTGAAGTTCAAAGCACATGCAAAGCAACCCAGTTTAAACATTAGATCCAAAGAGGAGAAACAGAGAGGTTTAGCAGTCAGGTATCATCACTTTTGGACAAGGCTTTTTTGACCCTTGACACTCTTTAAGTTTTCAAATGGCTCCAAGCTTCTTTAAATACCACTTAAAGACAGGAGCTTCAGAGAGGTGCTCTGACTTTCCATCCTACATAGCACGTCCATGTCTCCAATATGAAAGAAGGTATTTAGCAGCTGCATGCTGCCCATTCTGACCTTAAATGCTGCCAAGAGCTGGTCCTGAGAGATTAAGGTCAACAGAGTTTCCTTTCTCCTCCTTAAGACACACAGCTCTTATTAATGCTACACATCAAGCATATGTGGCTGCATTTTGCTGTTCACTATCTTACCAGGACTAAAACACTACGTAGAGAACTGGTTACAGAGCTGAACTTGGAGCTTTTTATTTCAAATCCCTAGTTCATACCCAGTTGTATCCACTTTACTTACACTTGCAGCTCCTGCCTCCAGGTTTGCTCCTGCAAGGAGAAAAAGGAGGAGTCAATTTAGCCACAACAAAATGATTAACAACGTAATGTGCTGATAACCAGTAATTCTTGAAACATGAGGATGTGGCTGTGGATGTAAACCTCTATATTTAGGACTATGGAAACTGGACATAAGCCACAGAACTAGCTGTCTCACAGCTGAATAAACTAGCTAATAGTTGTCTCTCTTGGCAGAAAATGAACAGACAGCTGATCACTTAAGTCAACTCTTAACACCAAGTGCCAAGTCATCTGCACACATGCAAAGCTGTACAGAGGTGCTGCTCAGAGCTTCTTTTCTCCAGCATTCAGTTTGAGAAGGAGGGTAATTTGCTGAGGCTCTAACTGCCATGTATTTGTGGTTTCAGAGAGAATGCCAAGTAATCTCACCACAGTATGGATTTCCAAACAGAAGGCTTCCTCCTCCAGGAGCTGGAATTGGAGCATGGGCTTGTGAAACAGCAGAGAAGGAAGAAACCTCTCTAGTCTGCAAGAGCTGCCTCAGGAGATCGTCGTTCTCTTCCCTTAGTTTCTGTAAAGGCACAGAGGGGCAGAATGAATTTCCAGAAGCTCAGGAGATCAGTTCACTTTGCACTAAGACAGATCCTCTTACAGCAGAGTGAAAATTGCTCTGGATTTCTTTTAGGTTGCTCAGTGTCAGTCCTGCTTGGCCAAATGGGAAAGTTGAGGTCTGGAAGTACAGGGATCTATTCTGTGGCCGTCCCAGAAAGGCAGATGAGATGATCAGAAGAGAGTAATGCACTTTAAGAGACAGAAGACTATCCTGAAGTCATGCAGAGTGTGAAACTACACTGGGCAGTCATTGCTTAGCCTGGACAAAAAGGCTTCGTCCATTTAAGCCAGTCAAGGCTGTTCATTTTGGTGGGGTGGGAATTAAGCTAAGATTAGGAGGTTTTGGAAATCCCCATGCTGTTTTGGGTAAAACCAGTCCATTCTGTGGTGGAGGTAAACACTGCAAGTTTTTGGCTCCTTACTCCATACAGTACAGACGTGGCAGCAAGGACACACTGTGGCTGTGGGGCACACGGTCACCTCTACGTGCCCACAGACAGCAGCACCCCATGTCCTGCACAATTAGTGATCCAGGTGGTAGGAGGGTTAATTGAGGCAAACACTAGAGTAGGGACTGGGGTTGTATTCAACGTGGGAGAAAGGGGAGAGAGTTGTGCCAAGTTCTCACCCGATTTTCCTCATCAGCTTCGTTCTTTTTTGCCTGCAGACTCTGCAACGAGCGCTTCTGCTCCTCAAGCTCCTTCATGAAGTTGAGGTTTTCTTCCTGTGAAGGAAGAGTGTGACTGGGTAACTCCCAGAAACCTGGCAAGCAAACCAACATCACCCCCGAGCACTGGAGCTGTCACACACTGCTGCTTTCACTGCCAACAAATAACCTTTCACTTCCAAAGGCAGCCTCACCATGGCATGGCTTGTCACCTTGGGGATCTGCATGTCACCACTCACGCTCTGTATTTGCATGACAACGTGTGAGATGACACATCACCTCTGAAGGGGGCAGATGATGGGCCAAACAAAGAGGGAGGCTGAGGAAAAGGAACACATACAGCTGAAAAATCCACCCTGGCAGGTGAGAGCTATCCAAGTACGCCAGGTTCCCTGGCTCTGGGAGACCTGTGTGGATGCTGGACAGCCAGTACATCCTTAGGAAATAATCTTTTAGCTGACTCTTGAGTTAAATCAGTAAATTAGGCAAGCTAGAGAATGTAGGGCTCCTGTAGTCATTCTCAAAGTATCACTCTGAGTACCCTGAGCATTTGGCATGGCAGCAGAGGTAATCATACCATCTATTTTAGGCATGTAAATGTTAATGCCAATGTCAGAGTTCAGAGACCTTCAGAAGCTCCCTGAGCAGCAAGTACAGAGTGAGGAGCACCTTTCCAAGGGCACTCAGGGCAACAGACTAAAGATGAGGTGATGGCCTCAGCCACTGCCAACAATGGCTTCCTCATCAGAAGGAAATGCCACAGCATGCTGCCCTTTTCTTTTATATCCTTGACATTCCTTCAAGGAGTGGTGTCCAGTGCTGAGGTTTGGGGGTTACTTCTAAAAGGTCTGCAGAAGTTACCCCAGAAAAGCAAGGCTTTTTGTCCATAAACATCAATTTGTCATAGATAAAATCACCTGCAGCATCACAGAGGTAGGCACCAAACCAGAGAACAGCAGCTTTGTGCTGTTCACAGCTTGTTTTGGTGCATCCTGACCATCAATCTCATCAATTATAAAATATTAAACCTAGGATACTGACAATGAGAAAGGGATAAAATCTAAACAGTGAGAAGACCAGCAAGGTCTCTGCCTCACTCAGCTTCCTGTTGGAGGTAAAATGAACAGCAGGTAGTCTGGGCAGATTCAGGGTAACGTGGTTTATTTCCCTGTAAGTCCCAGTCCTGGAACAGTTTTATTTAGATGCAGCAATCTGCAGTCAGCCCAGCATCGATCCTGAATTCCCACTGATTTAATGTCACCCTTTGAGCTGACTCAGAAGAGATGGAGACTGAGTTCTCCCACTACAGAGAATCAGAATTCCAGCAGGTAGTTACCCAGGCAGCTCTTCTGAACCTACAGCCTCTGTGTATCCTGTAAGAATGTATGTATGCTATATGCATCAGGGACACCTGTACCACCATGGACATTTCTCCTTCTGTCATGAAATCCCCAAGAACCTCACAAGACTGAGCAATATTTATACCTACTCACTGCCAAGGGTGCCTCAGCCTCTCTGCCCTGGCTCCCCAAGCACCATGATGCTCAGGGAAGGTTTTACCTGTTGAGTTGCACGTAGCTGGCGATTCTCCTCCTTCACACTTTCAAGCTGCTCTGTCTTGTCCTGGTCCATGTGAGAGAGGTTCTCCACTTCTTTCTCATAATTCAACACTTGAGACTGGGGAGAAAGAAGGGTGGACAGAAATTGAGGATCAAACAGCTCTGCAAGAGGAGATCAGGCAGAAAGCAAACCTCCAGAACCCACAGCCATGTAGAGGGTCTCCAGAATCTGAGACCAGGAGATATCCACAGGGATATATTGGAGCTGATGTGTTCATCAGAGCACAGGATTCACTCTTATGTTCTCTGGGGAGCTTTCTAAGTTTGAACATGTTGCTTCTAGTCTGGAAAGTCCAAGAACAAAAAGGAAAGCAAGAGTCTGTACAGCCAGCTGGTTAACCCTCCTTCTGGGTGTCCCATGTCCCAGACCTAACAACCACACTGTTTCCAGTCTACCTTCTCCCTTCACACACCTCCCAACCACAAAGCTTGTTTCACCCACACACTGCACATCATTGGAGCATGTTCTTCACAACAGGAGTGGTTTCTGCCTGAATCCTTGGCTAGCTGGAGGAGAACAGGAGCCTGATTTTGGTCAGTGTAATGAGCGTGCAAGGGGGGCATTTTTAGGGAATAAAACCCTTACAGTTTCTCTGAGCACATCCCTCTCTACCCTTCCTTGCAGAATGAGGTTTCACAGAACTTGACATTTTCCTAAAGAACCCATGTAATCAAAAAAAAAAACCCCAACTCATAGGCTACACCTTCACTCAGGACTGTCAGGGCTCTGTCAGAGGGAAACTGATGCCATCAGAGCCAGGTCATAGAGGCAAAAGGAGGGCAGCTAGTGTTTGCTACCTGCAGCTGGTCCAGCTGGTCCAGGACTGTTTTCAGTTTGGTTTCCAGGCATTCCTTGTCAGATGTCACACTCTGGATTTGCCCCAGGGCTGTTTTCAGTCTGGTTTCCAGGCATTCCTTGTCAGATGTCACACTCTGGATTTGCTCTTTGAGCCTAATCAGAACAAATGAAAACACAACCCTACTTTTCCAGCTGGGAATTTAATCCGCAAGGGCAAGGTGCTTACATGAAATCCTGTAAATACACTTACTGCAGCAGTTCTGGCTCCCTGCTGTCATCCAGGTCCTTCAGACGTTTATTTTCCTTTTTCAGGGACTGCAGCTCCAGCTCCAGTTTCTCTGTGTTGCTCCTTAGAGAATCAAACCTACTCTGCAGCTCCTGAAAATCACAGCGAGGTCGACAGGAGGTAAACAGGACTCAAGGAATAGTCCTGCTCTGCACTACAACCACAAAGCCCCTGGAACACCACATTTCCAGGAGGAGGGAAATCCCTCCTTTGCATGCCAACTGCTCTTCCACACCCTGTTTGCTTTATAGTAAGCCCTGAGCAAAACTGAAGGAGGAAAAGACAGTGTGATTTCCAGACAGCCTGTAAAGCATTCCTGAACACTTCCCACACGTTCCCAGAGCTCCTGTCTGCTGATGCCTCTTGTTCATCAGCACTGCTCTTAGCACAGCAGAGGTGCTGTATGATTTGGTAAAGGATTAAACAGATAATATGGGGAGAAACCACTTTAATTTCCATCTGGAAGCAGTGGAAGGAACAAAAGCTGACTCAGTCCCTCTTCATCTCTCAGACTGAAACACTTCTGACTGACTTACTCAATGAGCTTCTTGTTTACCTGTGCCTTGCTGAGCTGTTCTTGCAGATCCATGGTTTGTTTCTGGAGGCTTGCACAACTTGCCTTCAGCTCCTCGTTTTCTTTATGCAGATTTTTGTTTTGTAGTTCAATTTCTTCCACTTCTCCCTGGGAAGCAACAAGGGAGGCACTGAAAAGGGGCTTGCTAAAATAGGGCAGTGGGAAGAGCAAAGCAAGATGAGCTCTGCAGTGGAGCCCTAACAAAGGGTGCTGCACCCAAGACACCATGAAGTAAGAGTGCTTGGCTTCACATTGTCCACGTGCATGCTCTTGCTGCAGTCTGATGGGAGGCTGATGCCATGAAAGTGGCATTCCCATTTGAAAATATTCAAAATACCCAGAAACACTAGGAAAAGTTGCTTCCCATGACAAGGAGCCCATGAGCTAAGTGGTAAGTGGCAGGTACAGAAACAAAGGCTGCCAAAAATCTGTGTGCTGCAGCAGCAGCAAAGCCAAGAATAGAATCCAAACCTGCTGAGTTCCAGCTTGGCACCTGACTTACTGGATCACTCCACCTTAGCAACGAGCGTACACCAGTAAAAGCAAAGGCAGGGAAAAGCAGGGGAAGAGGGGACATGTACCTGTGTGGTAACCACCAGGATATCATCCTCAGTCTCTGCTCTGAACTGGAAAGGCACGCTGGCTCCCCGGACCACCCCGTCCTGGTCAACGTAGCAGAACTGGTAGTACTCATCATCCTTGGGCAGGTAGTAAGCTTCAGACAAACACAAGCACCCCATCGTGAGCACCTTGTAAGTATTTAATGCTCTTAAGGGTACAGCAGAGAAAGCAAGAACGTCAGGAAACAGAGACATCGAGTTCAGTATGGCTCCTGCACAGTTAGGAACAACTTGTGCCAGGGACAAGAAAAGAAACCCCACTGCTCAGTGGAGCTGGCAGAATGCAGCAGAGTCAAAATGTGATTTATCATCACAGGATCACAGAATCCCAGGGGTTGGAAGGGACCTCAAGAGATCATCGGGTCCAACCCCCCTGCCAAAGCAGCTCCCCAGCTCATATTGCACAGACAGGCGTCCAGATGAGTCTTGAATCTCTCCAGAGAAGGAGACTCCACCACCTCCCTGGGCAGCCTGTCCCAGGGCTCCCTCACCCTCACTGGGAAAAAGTTCTTCCCCAGGGTGGGGGGGGACGCCTTGTGCTCCAATTTGCAGCCATTGCCCCTTGTCCTGTCCCCATAGACACTGAAAAGGGGCTGGCCAATTCCCCCTGCATCCCCTGCCTAAGATATTTATAAACACTAATTAGGTCCCCCCTAAGTCTTCTTTTCTCCAGACTGAACAGCCCCAGCTCAGCCTGTCCTCATACGGGAGATGTTCCAGGCCCTTCATCATCATTATGGTGGTGGATGTGTCTCCCACAGCACAGTCCTACAGATAGAATCATAGAATGGT
>VZTU01022321.1:21394-37128 GCA_013400835.1 Zapornia atra | reverse complement strand
GGCCGGGAGGGGGACGCGCCCGGCGGAGCGCGGCGCTGCCCGCGCGGGAAGTTCCGGGGTGGCTGGCTGGGGAGCTGCGGGGCGGAAGGCTCCTCTCGGCCCTCCCCAGCGTGTGCGGAAGCGCTGGGCGTACCGAGCTTGTCACGTCCGACTAGTCAAGCACGGGGTGGTTCTAATGCAGCCGGTGCCGTTGTTCAACCTGAGTCATCTCCTAGAGTCATGCGAGGTGCCTTCTCCTGGAGCAGGAGGTGCCCGAGCCTGTGAGGGGAACGCTGCTGCTCCATCTCCCACAGTCCTAGAGCTGTACTCTGCCTGATCATCACAGCATCTTTTACAGGGGGCACACACACAGCCAAACCCTCCTCTGTTCAGGAGGATGATTGAAGTACACTCGTATTGCCTTGGTGAGTCAGGCAGGGAACTCCCCTCCTTTTCCCTGCTCAACATGCATCTGTCAGCTCTGGTCTCAAGCAGGGTTCAGGTGTGGAAGCTGGCCCTCCCCTAGGCCTTCTGGGTTTGATTACTATGTAAATCTGACTTCCATGGAGAACCTCACGCTTGAGATGGGTTTGACAGCTGTGGCTTGTTGTGTTTGGTAGTGCTGGGCTTGCACTGTGTGGTAACATCTCTGCTTTGATTGTAGGTTGTCTTGACGTTATTGTGAAGCTTCCAGTGTCGTGCTGATCAGATTAAAGCTAAGGTGGAGAAGAAAATTGAAGAGAGCTTGAAGGCTTACCTATGGAATAGGTAGAGCTGGAAAGGGAAGGATTTGGGGTGTAACTTTAGTGTATTGAAACTCCCAGGGAGGTGGATGGTGCCGGGTGACGTGAGGACGTTGTGCTCCAGCTGAGCCTCGCTCGTCTGCGCTGTTCTGTCTCTTCAGTGGTGCTCAGTACACCCTCAGGGCTGTCCTGCAGCCTGTCTGTGAGCTCACAGGCCTTCTCAAAGAGCACTTTCTCCTTGGGTCGGGTGCCTGACATCAGCACAGACCGCAGAGGCACGGCAGTGAAAGCTGAGCAGGATGAATGTGACCACGGGGATCGGGGAGAGGGGCGTGCAGGTAGTGCAGGGCTTTTGTGGGGAGGGTATATCTTCTGCCTGGGAACTCAGGAGGTGGGAAACCTGCTTTATTGGCATTTAGGCCATGCTGAGGTTTGGGATTCAGCACTCTTGGAGCACTTCTGTATCTGGCCTGTTTTTTAACAAGAGATAAGCTGAATGTGTGGAGTCTTTGTTAACGCTGGGTGCTCACAGACTGATTCTTCATGCTGCTTTTTGAAGATAAAGAATCCTGAGGGGATAATGGGGACCGTGTAAGGTTACCAGAGGCTTTCAAAGCCCTGCCAGGGCATTGCCAGAGCAGTGTGGTGTGTACTGAGCTCTGCAGAGTACTAAGTGTTTCAGTGGTGTGAGAGTGGTGGCTGGTGGGGAGAAGGGAGACAATCTCTTGGCAGCATTTCCAACAGAAAGAAGCTGTGCAGAGAGGAGTGAACCATTTTTTTTCTAGCAGTCTGGATGCTGGAAAAGTTAGATGGGCATTAAGCTCCTGACTAGGAAGGAGCACTCTTAGCCTGAGTTACTGTGTCTTGCTCAACTCCTTAAGTAATAATCACTGGTTGTTTACAGTCCAGCTATTTTAAACCACATAAGGAGTGTTTGTCTCATCTTGTTTTTGTTCTGGACTCTGGGAAAAGCAGTGATAACTTACATGTAGTGACCATGCCTGTCAGGCAGCAAGGGGCACAAGCAAGCCTCCAACCTTTGCTGCTGCACCTTGTGGCAGGAACAAAAGCCTGCAAAGTGTGGATTAAGTAGAAATAATCCCACCAGGCTCAAGTACAAAGACGTGATGGGAAGGGAAGCTGCTGCTTAGGCATCTTTAGAGGGTATTATTGGTCTCTGTATTAGTGTTCAGGTTGCAGTCTCACTGCTGCCTGTTGTGCCTGGCAGCTTGGGTTTGATGCTCCACCACAGACTAGGATGTTTCCTCCCAAGTTGTTTTGGGTCTGTGGATGAGGTGGGGAAGAGCAGGTGGAAAGGAGTGGAAAATCCTGTGTGTAAACCCTTGATACTTTGCTACCTGAAGTGGCCTCTTGCATGTTGAGCTCCTCAGGGCTGGCAGAGGGGCAGAACAAGAAGTTGGTTGCAGTTGGGTGAGTAGTGTTGGTGGGAGGAAGCACAAGAGCTGCGTGGTCCAGCCCGGCATGTCTCTGGTGGCACAGAGACTCCAACCAGGGCAGTATCTTTGTGAAGCAGCAGCTGTTCTTCAAGCAGATGCTCTGGAAGAGCTCAGGCTTGAGAGCTGCTCTCAGATTGCTGTGTTTGTGATTCACTGTGGCCTTCCAGGCCCCGTTGTCCTTGTTTTGGTGCTTGCAGGTCTCTCAAATCACTTGGGATCTAGGCAACGGTGCCAGCCTGAGTCCCCATCGAGTGTGGGGGGTAACAGTGAAGCAGAACAACTTAATTACTCTCTTTTTAAATACATAACAATGGCCTGTGTTATGATAGTGATGTATTTTGAGAAATGCAGTGTGGGACTGGGATCAGACTGATAACTGGAGGACTCTTAACACCTGGCTTCCATGTTAAGGTTTAAGCTGAAGCACTTTGGAAACAGCCACATCCCTGCAGTGCTTACCTCTAGGAAACACTTACCTCTAACTGAATAGATGGGGTGCTGTTTGGACCTGCTTTGAATGGGGGAGCAGGGGAAAGGTTAATTTAGGTCTTTTACGTGTTTTCCTGTAGGGATTGTGTGATGGACCCCACAGTGAGGGGAAAGGGGAAATTGGGAGCTCTACTCAAGCCCTGCTGAAGTTCAACATTTTTCTTCCAGCAGAGGAATGGTGGCTTATTACTGCTTGTAGTGCAGAGACCCCAAAACTGGGTAGCACTTTACAGAATTACAGTCCATAGTGCTGTCCCTCTCCAGCTGTACAAGATGATGGAGTGTCAAGCAGTTTGAGATTTAAAGTCCAAGATGCTGAAGTGTCACTTCTGCCAGAACAAGCCTTTCCCTGCAGGTGGGACATGTCACATGAACTGGCTGATTGACCAGTGTTGGTGTGAAGGGGGTTACACGTGTGCTACCTGTGCTGAGCAAACCCTGTGCTGTTGCTGGGCTGTGGATCCTGCTTTGCAGCAGCCAGTGGGAACAGCTCGTTCCTTCTGCTACGGCCTCTTGCTGTGTTTCTGGAGCTGCCAGTGCAGCCCATCTGTGTTAAATCTCCTGTGCACTGCCAGTACAGCCAATGCTGGTGAAGCCACTGCTAGCTAGCTAGGCTTTGTGACACTCAGATTCCACACCAGGAGGAAGTTGTACGTTGCCTTTGCTCTTCTTGCTCTTCAGGCTTTAAAAAAAGTGTCAGTTACATCAGAGGTTGTTTGTAACATGTACTTGGGTTGTTCCTCTGTTTCATGCAGCTTGACTTTATCATGCTACTCAATTGCTTGTCTCCTAACTCTTGCAGAGTCTTGTAAGAAGTCAAAGTCAATGGATCTGAACCACTCCAAGTATTGAAAAAGGAGATTCTGTCAAAGGGAAAGGTTTAAAATAGTTCTGAAGTGCAAAACCCTGCTGTTAATTGGAGAAGCTGCCTTTGAATGGCAGATGGGCTGGCATCACAGAGCTCCTGTAGACCAGGAGAGCACCTATGGGTGCTGTAGGGCTTTGGTGATCTAGTTGTGGTGTGCCAGCACTGCCTTGTGCAGGGGCTGCTTGGCAAGCACAGAGCAGCAGGGTGTGAAGTGCCTGGTGGGTGTGGGCTCTTGGGTCACCCTGTGTGGTGCCAACTGCTGGAGGTAAAGGTGGAACCTGCTGCCCAGGCCCCACCAAATGTCTGCACCTGAGCTGCTTGTCAGTGCTGTGGGCCTGCTGCTGAGGCAAGGCAGAGTGTGTGGATGGACTTGGGCCCTGATTCCACACTGCTTGGCTCTGCTCTCTGCACATCCATGGTGAAGGAGCTGAGAAACCAGAATTTGGTAACACAGCCCTGCCCTGCCTGGCACAGGAGGGTTATGGGGCTCTGGGCAAAGAAACTCCCTGAAGTTGGATTAAAAGCTTGTCCTGCTGTCAGGTTGCTGCTATAAGTGAAAATTAGGGTTATAATCAAGCTAATGATGTGGTCTCCAAGTAAATTAGAGTTTGGTAACAGCTCAAAGAGGAGTAGGGAGGAAAAACCACAGATTCTGAGCTGAAAGGGCTTTGGATAACATTTGGAGCCATACATCTCATGCTTTGGAGTGTGTTTGGGGAGCTCTGGTGTATCAAACCTGCTGGGACTGGCTGCTGAAGGGTGCTGGCTCTTGACTTGGCCAGTTGGCTTCTCACTGGTGCCACGTGTGTTTGTGAGTCTTGCTGAAGGCTGTGTGAGCACTACCTTAATCCATGAAACAAGTCTGCTCTTCAGGCTGGAGCAGTTCTGACCAGGGGCACATTAGACTGGGGTGGGATCTGCTGTCTAGGGGAAAGAAATTTGAACTTCTTGTCTTTGGAGCTTACAATTGCATTCTAAGTTGAAACATGTGCAGGGTTAAACTTGAAGACTTAAACCACTCATGTTTGTTAGTGTTTCACAAGCTGCTTGTGAACTCCTCCTTGCTCAAGGTGCATTTTAAGTGCAGTGTGCTGGAGGCTGGCTGGGAGGGTAACAGGGGATGGTACCCCACCTGGTAACTGCTCTGAGTGAGGCTTGTGGTACTGGCTTTCCTCTGTGCCCTGAGGTCTCACTGGCAGCAGATGGGAAGCTCAGTGAGAGGGTCTGTGGCCATAAGCAAGCTGCCATCTTCCTTAAAATGCATTCCTGGAACACCTGAGAAGCAGTGCATCTTGTTGGGAGCTCCTAAGTGCAATTAAATATGCTTTTGGAGTCTAAATGACTTTTCCTTGTGGGAGTTGTTGTAGCTCTTTTGTTACCTCGTTCCTGGGTGTGATGGTGGCACGTCGTGCAGCTCGGCCTTTGGGGAAGACACCTTGAACTGTGCTTCTGCTTCCTCATTTCTGGGGAGGAACTAATTAGTACTTCTGTCTGTATGATGGGTTGGGTTAATGGGATGATCCTCAGTGGTGTGCCTACCCCAGGGGTGTCTTGCTGTAGGGGAGGTGGCAGAAACTTCAGTTCTAGCAGTTGGCCTTCCAGCTGAAGGCAGCTCGTGGTGAGGTAGCTTCCTGGGGTCTGAGTAGCTCAACCTTCATCTAAAGGCTGCCCCTGTCTTTGCTTCTGAGCTCCTAAACCAAAACCTTCTGTGCAGATCAGAAACTGTCTCAAACAGCAAGCAGCTATGGCTTTCTTCAGGCTGTGCTTTAAAAACTGGTGCTGTCAAGGTTGGGCCTGGGCACTGACTGGCAAGCCTTCCCACATGCCAGGGAAGCAGAGCAGGCTTGTTGTGTGGGGTCTGATCTGTGCAGTGATACTTGGCTGGCAGATGATGCCAAACTGACTCCTCCATCTCTTACAAGTCCCAGTTTTATGTGGCCTCCAGAGTCACCTGTTCTGAGTTACAGACCAGCTCTCAGCAACATCTGGGGGCTGCAAGCTGCATGGGAGCTCTCCAGAGGCAGAGGTTGCTCTGTGAAAGCTGGGTGCTGTGCTGCAGTGGTGGGTGCTCTGAACACACTACCATTCCTGTTGGTAAGGCAGCATGCCTGCAGCCTGAAGAGAACAACAGGTCAGAGCCATCACCTGTGCCCTGCCAGGAAATCTGGTGACACGTGTGTCTCTGCTGCACAGAGCCAGCTGCTGCTCTGCTCCAGCTCTGGCTCTGCTCCAGAGGTGCCTTGTGGAGGTTCAACTAACCTGTTCTGGTCTGCAGGACCTGGGAGGGTTTCTAACTCAGGGGCTTGAGTTAAGAGGTGGTGCTGAGCTCTTCCAAGCATGAGGGGCTTATGCCTTGCTTCTTATGTGGCCTTTTAATCTGTGCCATCTCAGTCTGTAGGGAAGGTGTGTGTCAGGTCCTTAAACACAATCCATGGTAGGGTATAGCCCTGTGTGGGAAACATGGGTTCTTACAGTTGCCCTCCTTCCAGCTCTGGTGATGTTGCATCCTATTTGTGTGTAAAACAGGAGTGAAGGGAATGAGGATGGGTAAGAAAGGGAGGTTTAGATGTGTTTGGGGTGTTGAGTACTGTAGGATTGGATTCTCTTTCCTGTAAGAGTCCAGTAGCACTTGGAAGTGGCCTCTACTTAAGAGCCCAGCTTAAGAAAGACTAAATGTACAGCTTAAGAAAGACTAAATGTATTCCCATCTCTGAGTTTTCATGCCCATGCTCCTGACTCTGTGCATGTGGAGACTTGCTTTGTTCTTTGCAGCCATGACTAGTCTGACCACAGCCACCACCTGGCCTTTGGGTGCAGGTGGGGTGGTGTGTAGGTGACTGCATGTTCCTCTGCTGCTCTCCTGGCCTGCTGTGGCTCTCTGCTTACTGATGCTGAAGCAGAGCACAGTGCAGACTGTTACCTGGAAACTCTTGGAGTCTGTGCACTTCTCTAGGGTGGAGCAGTATCCTTGTGTTGCTCAGGGTGATGTTCCAGAGTTAAAGCAGAGAGGTGTGTGGTGTGAGGTGTACTCCTGGGGCAGAAGCATGTTAACTGAGCTTCACTGTGATACTTGCAACCAGGAGGGAAGGAGGGAGTCCTCACTTGGCCACTCTGAATTGACACCATAACTGACAAGGCTGAAAAGGATAGCTGGAGATGCTCCCCACCTTTGGGAGGGAGCAGGCTCTTTGGCAGGTGCTGCATGCTCAGTACATGTCCAGCTATGTGCTGACCCACACCACGAGGGACGAGCTCAGTGGGAGCACTGGGGAAGCCTCCCCAGTGTGGTGGCTTCCAGCTGGGATCTCTGCAGCTGGGAGCTGCCCAGAGCAAAGCTGAACTCCTCTGTGCTTTGCACAGGCAGGGTGTGCAGAGCTTTGTTTCTGTTTGGAGGCTTCTGGGGGGCTGTGGGGGGGAAATCCTCAGGTTTCCTGTTTGATGTCATGGACTTTCTTCTCTTGTAACAGGAGAGGGTTAGGGTGATGTTGGCCTCCCAGTTTGTGGGAGGGGGAAGCTGGAACTCCCTGAGATTATCTGTTGAAGAGCTTAAATGCTGCCTGTAAATAACAAAAGGCTGTTAAGTGACAAGCTTTTTCCATTCCTGCAATCAGCTTGCCTTGATCAATGGCCTGAAATGTTTTGTCTATCAAGAGCCCCAGATAAGTCTGGTATCTGGGACTGCTGCTGGTAACCCTTGCAGGCTGTGAGGTGGACAGGGACAGCACCAAGTGTTTCCTGAAGGCTACACTTAGTTGTCCACCTATTGATCTCCTGCTGCTGCTGGGTGAGCACAGAGCAGAGTTCATATGTTTGGGCCCCTCATGCAAAGCAGCTCAGTGACTGAGCCAGAAATAGAGAGCCTGACTTGAAAGCTCTGCTCTGCACTTCCCACCAGTGCCCACTTCCTGAGCAGCTTGCTGGTGACTCTGTGTGGACTCCTTCTGATCTGGGCTGAAATTCTTGCTTCAGATTGAAACTTGATATGGTTCAGACACACTCTGAATTACTCACCCTGCTCAGCCCCAGCAGTTGAGACTCATTATGGGATTTCTTCAGAGGGAAAATCTGACTAACAGGGCTGCTTGAAAAGGAGGATTTCCACTCTTGGGCCAGCGGTTCTGGATGTGCAGGGGCCTCATGTTCTGTTCCATTTAACTCCCCATCTTCACTGATGGAGATGAACCAACCACAGGTTGTTCATGTCTTCTATACCTGCAGCAGCCTCTTTGAGATATGAGATAACAAACTGGAGCAGCTGGGGAGCTGGTACACTACAGGGCATAAAATGAGGCTGATGCTGAGAGTTGTTGGATTGGGACCATTTTACCTCTCTGTGAGGTGGTGGAGTCTGTCATTCCTTGGATTTTCCTAAGGTTTATTGTCAGTGAAGGTAAACTGCTAGTCCCTGTGGCTTGGTGAGGCTGGCTGTGACCTAACAGAGCATGGAAGCCTAGAAAGGGGACTGGTGTGGATGTCAAATGAGTCACCTGGAGTCAAGAAGCAACTTTGCTCTCTGGGGCACTGGTGTTGCTGGTCTTGTGGGTTTGGGAAACTTGTGTTGCTTTTGTATTCCTGAGCATGGATGCTAGCCCCAGTGCCACCAGCAGCTCTTCTAGCAATAACCTGATTGGCTTTTGAAATGAAATGAAATAAACTCTTCCTGTTTCTTTCAGGAGTTGAATGATCTGGCACGTGATCCTCCAGCACAGTGTTCAGCAGGGCCCGTTGGTGATGACAGTAAGTATGCTGCTGCTGGGGAATGGCTGCAGTCCCTCACTTCTTCCCTCTTTCTTCTAGAACAGGATGGCCAGTTCCTTAGCAAGGGGAACTCTTCTTATGCTTTTGATTGCAGTGCTAGATGCTAGTCCATGTGCTAACCTTAAAAATCCTTGCCCTTCTTTCTCTTAACTCCCTTGGGGAGGTCTGTTCCTCCTGTCTCACTGATGGGACAGCTCTGCACTAAGCACCTCTCAAGTTATACCTTTGCAATGAACTGTTCTGCCATTCCCATAGGGCCTGAAGTTCACAAACCTCAATGGTTGAACTAGAAGCAGCTTCATTCAGCTTCCTGAACTTTGATATCCTAACATGGGGTGGCCACATGGTCCTGGAGGAGTGAAGCCCTCCCCTCCTGGTCCTGGAGGAGTGAAGCCCTCCCCTCCTGGTCCTGGAGGAGTGAAGCCCTCCCCTCCTGGTCCTGGAGGAGTGAAGCCCTCCCCTCCTGGTCCTGGGTGCTAGTACACCAAGCTCAGGGCTAGCTGTGTTCTACACAGGAGTTGGTTACAGGGCATTCTTAAGCAGGTTACATGGAAGAGGTTCAAATGTGCAAGTAAATGAGTTGGTAAATTAAAAACTTGAGCTATGCAGTGTCCTTGGCTTTGAAGTCTCCTGGTTACTGTGGCCAAACGAGCTCTAGGAGTGCTTGTTCCTTGGTCTGTCTGGTGCTGGTGCATTGCAGAGCACACCAGAGGGCAAGAACTGGAAACCAGGTTGGACTCCTCTAACTTCTAGGCAGGCTTTCCCATGGTTTGGAATATTACTTGTGGCTTTCAGTCAGCAAAATGAGAATGTCTAGATCTTGTTGTCATGGCTGACATGGACCTTGATTCAGTCACAGCTGCTTGGTAGAGAGAGGAAGTGTGGGTGGAGCATCCTTAAATCACACAGTGCTGCTGTTCCTGAGAGCTGTGGTCAGATCAGTTGGCCCTGCCAGGTTCTGGGTGAGGGATAGTGGAGGAGGATATTTTTGGCCTACACATCAGCTAGTTGTCCTTCCTAGCTGTCCTTCAGCCTGGAGAAGAGAAGGCTGTGGGGGGACCTCACTGCAGCCTGCCAGTGCCTGAAGGGAGCAGAGACACAGGAGGGGAATCAGCTTGTTACAGGGCAGAGACTGGCAGGACAAGGGGGATGGATTAAAACTAAAGGAAGGAAGGGTTAGATTAGATATTAGGGGGAAGTTCTGTGCAGAGAGAGTGGTGAGGGGCTGGAACAGGCTGCCCAGAGAGGGGGTGGGTGCTCCATCCCTGGGGGCGTTGAAGGCCAGGTTGGATGGGGCCCTGGGCAACCTTGTGTAGCTCCAGGCCTGAGGTTGGTGTCCCTGCCTGTGGCAGGGGGGGTGGAGCTCTGTGATCCTTGGGGTCCCTCCCAACCCATGCCATTCCATGATTCCTGTGTGAGGTTGTTCACCTGGTGTGTGACTTGGAGTTGTTGTTCTGCCCTTTTGAAGCTCAAGGGGCTTGATACCAACACATTTAATGTCAAAGCAGAAGCAAAGCAGCTATTCCTTCAAGTCCCACCCTGAGTTTCTTTGATCTGATGTTTCATAGTAAGTTGATCTGTCATCTTGTGTGTGTATCTTTGCCTGGGCCAGGAGGGCACCAGATACCATGTGACTTAATGGTGTTGGTGTGGATGCTTCTTGTAGTTGTAGGTAGTGGTCCTCAGTCTGGTTTGATCAGCTTGGATAAGGCAACTTCACCATTGCCCAGTGCTTCATGGTGTTTCAGGAGAGTCCTTGAACCTGCATTGGTGGTGCAAGCTGTGTGGTCTTCTCCACTCTAACTAGGATTTCTGGTGAGCTACTATTTTTAACAGCAGCTTTAAACTCTGAGCCACAGCTTAGGTGAGCAAGCTCAGTGGGATGCTTGCAGTGAGACAGGAACATCTGCAAATTCCCCAGTAGCTTCCCAGCTTCTTACTGAGGGCTTGCATCAAACGTGTCAGTATCAGGGCATAAAATGCCTGGGCTGAGGAGATGTGTTCACACTTTGTAGTAGCAGCTCTGCTGTGGAGAAGCTGCACAAGAAGCTCTGACTGCACATTGAATGGCAGGTGTTGCACTTGCTGTGCAAAGCCTGATGAGCATCTGAGGGGGAGGGGATTCAGCATCCCCTACATCTTGTGAGAGTAGGGGATGCTGAAGCAGGGCATCCCTCCATCTACACATGAAGAACTCTAAGTTCAGGTGTCCTGAAAGGGAGAATCAAGCCACCAAGGCCTTTCTGAATCATTTCTGAACCATTCAGAGTGCTGAAGTGGATAGAAACTTACACCTTCTTAGAGACCTCAAGGACTAGATTAAGAAAGAGCTTGAAACCTGAGACTGGAAATCCTGAGCTTAGTGGGAAAGTGCCTGTTGAGCAATCTTTTGGGGTTTGAGGATTTTTTTAGTGGTGGTGTCAAGCTGCTTCTAGTTACTCTCCAACTTCTTTCTGCTTTCAAACTAGTATTTCAAAGAAGTTCAGAGTTTCATAGGAAAGAAATTACTAAGAGCCAGTCTGAGGCTTTTCTCCCCCTAATTAGCAAGTGTCATTTGTGCCATGATCATTTCCAGAGGTGATGGAGATCATCTGGTGGAGGAGGTGCAAACAAGAAGCTGGTGAATGGGGAGTTTCTGCTGAACAGACAGAGCTCTGGATGCTCCATCCCTGCCTGTGCCACCTTTCTGAAAGCCTCACTGCTGAGAGGAGAGCTCTGGGGGTGGGGTGTAAGTGGATAGCAGGGGCACCAGCAGTAAGGTGGCCTCTCAGAGATCCCTGTGTGCTGGGGCTGCCTCCCTGGCCTTGCAGCATGACCTTTGTCTGAGAGCAGGACGTGCTGTGCCTGCAGAGGGGTGTCTGGCTGGCTCAGCCAGCTGGTGCAAACTGTCCCCAGTTAAAAAGCACCTTGTCCCTGGACCTGATAAACTTTGGGAGAGGGAGAGCTGTTCTGCCCTGTTAGTTGTAGGAACAGGATTTTCTTCCTCTTGGCCATGTAGCTTTAGCCCTTTTCCACCCAGGCCTGGCCTCTGTTTTGGAAACATGCTTGGGACTGGACTGCACTTGTCTATCTTGAGGGCTCTGCAGCTGCTTAGCTTGCTTCCAGATGTGTACCTGTGCTTAGCTACTGCCAGTCAGCAGCCCCCTGACTTTGGAAACACCTTCTGGAATGGCTGATTTCCAAGTAAAGAATCAACTGAGAGAAGCTCTGCATGATAAACCCATCTTGTGGTTCCTCAAACTTGTCCTGGATGTTGTGAGAATCTAAATCGAAACAAGTGTTTCCTTCAGTCTGGGATGGGAGTTTAAGAAACCCCACCAAACACACCACCAAGACAGCCCCCATCCCTCCAGAAAACCCCTAAGGAACAACCAAGCCCCCCTTCCAGCTTGTACAGTACAAGAGTAACTGTGGAAGTGTTTTTTCATCCTGGAATCCTGTTGGGATGAAGGCACAGGGTGCCTGTACCTGCCTCTTGGTGTGCAGAGGTAGGCAGGTTAATGCCCAGTGCTGGCTGAGCTCCAGTGCAGCCACAGTGAATCTCAGCAGCACCTACTGATCCCTGTGAATTTCTTGGTGGTTCTTCTGTGCTCTCTCTTCACTGCTGGCTTCCTGCTGCCCCTTTGTCCCCTCCTGGTGCCTCACTGCCCTGCTACAGGTGGTGCAGACCCTGTGAAGCTCTCTGGACAGGTGCACTCTATGTACAAACACCTGAGCAGCTCTCTTGATTTCCTGATTCTGTGTTGGGTGTGGAGTTTCTCAGAAGCCTGGTTGGTGGTACCAGCTGTACTACACCTTGTGACCCACTGGCTGCTCTAACCAAGCCCTCTTCTCTCCTTGCTTTGGCTTTTCCCACTCTGTTCCCTCCCTCTTTAGGAGATCACACCTGTGCTGTGTGGAATTAAAAGCTGCTCTCACTAGACTAGAACAAGCAGTGTCACTGTGGGCCAGAATGACTTCTGGCACTGGTACCCTTGAAGGCTGTAGGCACCAGTTGCAGATTAAGTATGTAGTTGCAGGTGGCTTCAACTTCTGTCTCTTGAAGACTTTAAAGCTTAAAGGAAGGAAGGGTTAGAGAAGATAGTGGGGGGAAGCTCTCTCCAGAGAGTGGTGAGGGGCTGGAACAGGCTGCCCAGAGAGGGGGTGGGTGCCCCGTCCCTGGGGGTGTTCAAGGGCAGGTTGGATGGGGCCCTGGGCAACCTTGTGTAGCTCCAGGCCTGGAGGTTGGTGGCCCTGCCTGTGGCAGGGGGGTTGGAGCTCTGTGCTCCTTGGGGTCCCTTCCAGCCCATGCCATTCTGTGATTCCTGTGTGAGGTTGTTCACCTGGTGTGTGACTCCCAACCCAACCCAGCCCAGCCTGTGATTCTATAACAACTGGAGTCTCCTGTGCAGCTCCCCAGCTCTGAAGATGTGTGTAGCCAACACCAACACAGAGACCCACGCCCTGCAGCCCTGCTTCACAGAGCACTTGTGAGGCTGGTGCTCTCAGCACAAGCCAGTGCTGGAGCCTCTGGAGAGCACAGGCCCCCTGAGAACGTTGTAACCTGCCTTGTACAGATTAACAGCCTTGCTTATCTTCCTTATGTCCTGCAGCATGCAGCCTCTCTCCGTGACCCCTCTGTCCTGCCACACTAAGATGTTCTCTTGGACAGATGCATACGAGTGAGACTTGATTTTTGTCCCTTTAAGTGAGGTGTGTGCTGTCACACCCTGGGCCTGGGTGTTGGGCAGGCTGTTGTTCTTGCACTCTTGCATTGAGTTCTGGGTGGAATTTTGAGGCCCCTGTGGAGACTAAGCCTGAAGATTGAGCTGAGGTAACACTGCCTTAGCTTACCTCCCTACATATGGTCTATACCAAGCATAGACTTACCCTCCCTTAAACTAAGGATCTGTTTAGTGGGGAGCTTCCCTAAGACAGTGATGAGGTCATACTGTTCCTTTGCTGTAGCTTACTCTGAGGTCAGTGCAGTCATTGGAAACTGGGCTTTGCTTCAGGAGCTTCCCTAGGGGCAGCAAAGTTGAACTTACAAATTTGTCAGGTCTGAAATGTTGCTTGGAACTCTGGCTTTTTATTGGAAAGGGATTTTTTTGGCAGGGCACAATGTGTGTGTGGTATCAGGGCAATCCCAAAGCATGGAGCCAGTGGATGTGGAGTGCTGAGTACTTCACTCTGTCTCTCTTTAATTCCTTGGCTTGCTTCCCTGCAGCCTTTCAGAAGGCTTTGTGGTTTTTTTTTTTGAAAATAGACTTTTCTCTGCTGCTTTGTGTGTAAGTAAGTAGTCCATTACTTAAACTTCTCTAAACTGAAGTAAATCTCTCTCTCTTTCAGTGTTCCATTGGCAAGCTACAATAATGGGACCAGTAAGTATGACAGAATTGATGCTCATGGCTTTTGCTGACCAGCTGTCTCCTAATAACTCCTCAACCTGCCCTGATTCTTTCTCCTGCACAGAATGACAGTCCCTATCAAGGTGGAGTATTTTTCTTGACAATTCACTTCCCAACAGATTATCCCTTCAAACCACCTAAGGTGAGTGGGTACCCTGAGCCTCTTTGTCCTGCAGTGTGCTGTACCCTTGTGAGCCTCCACTGAAACTCTGCTTCTCCTGCAGGTGGCATTTACAACAAGAATCTATCATCCAAATATTAACAGTAATGGCAGCATTTGTCTTGATATCCTACGATCACAGTGGTCCCCAGCACTAACTATTTCAAAAGGTACCTCCAATGCTCATTTACTTCCACTCCACTGGTTTGATTTGTGGGGTACAAACTGCTGTGTCCCTGCTGCTGGCTGTTTTGGTGGGTGCTGCTTGGCTCTTGTTGACCCTACATCCAGCTTGCAGCCAGGTCATGAGTGCAGGATGGTCCTTGTGGCTGCAGGGAGGCTGTTGAACCACTCCACTGGTTTGATTTGTGGGGTACAAACTGCTGTGTCCCTGTTGCTGGTCATCTTGGTGGGTGCTGCTTCACTCTTGTTAACCCTACATCCAGCTTGCAGCCAGGTCATGAGTGCAGGATGGTCCTTGTGGCTGTTGAACCTTGCCAGTGGAGCCAGGAAATCTTACTCCACAGAGTATGTGCTCTTGCCACCTCACCTTGGAGTCCAAACACTTTAAAAGTCATCCCCCACCCCTTCCAAATCAAACCTGGGGCATGGCAATGGGATACTTGAGAGTTCAAAATGTGGAGGGGAGTGGCTGTGGCCTTTAAACACTGAACCTGCTTTGATTCTCTCTCATCTCTAGCTAAAGTCCCTCCTCCAAGGGAGCAGCAGCTCCATGCTGGCCACTCATTCTAACAAACCCTCCAGTGACCAAGTAACTTGGTTTAAAACTCCCCAAGCTTTCACTCTCTTTGTTTTCAGCTTGCTCCCTGTGAGTTCTGCTAGCTAGTGGGGCACTGCAACATATCTCCTTTGCCTGGTAGAGCAATACTCCTATTTATTCAAATAGGAGGTTTTAAAATGCCTTGAAAACCCAGAGTTAAAGCTCATAGATCTCTTTATTTATTTAATCTCTTTTCTATCTATTGAGAGTGTAGGTCTGCAGCTTCTAGATCCAGCCATGGCAGTTAAGAGTATTTTTGGTTGCCTGTGTGCATGGCCCATGTCCTGACCACTCCATTTCTGTAGCTTCACCCTGTCATTAAATGTTGCAGACACCACCCATAATCCCAGCACTCTTCACACTGTGTCTGAGCTCTGAGGCAACCTTGCTGCCTGTCATTCTTCTCCCTGTGTATGTGTGATGCTCCTGGAGGCTTTCTTTCTGGTTCAGCCACATCACACATCTGCACCTTCTTCCTTTCACTGAACCCCCAGAAGTTCCTCCCTTCTCTGCCCAGCTGAAGGCTGCTGTGTCTTTAGAAACAGATAAAAAGGCAAACCAAGGTCTTGTATCCTGACAGAAGTGAACCTGCTAGTGACCCATCTGCTGGATGAGGGAAAGGCTGTTGATGTGGTCTACCTAGACTTCAGCAAAGCCTTTGACACTGTCTCCCATGGTATTCTCCTGCAGAAACTGGCTTGGATGGGTACACCCTTGGCTGGGTAAGGAGCTGGCTGGAGGGCCGGGCTCAGAGAGTGGTAGTAAATGGAGTTAAATCCAGCTGGTGACCGGTCACAAGTGGTGTTCCCCAGGGGTCAGTGCTGGGCCCTGTCCTCTTCAATCTCTTCATTGATGACCTGGATGAGGGCACTGAGTGCACCCTCAGTAAATTTGCAGATGACACTAAATTGGCTGGGAGTGTGGATCTGCCTGGGGGTAGGGAGGCCCTACAGAGGGGTCTGGCCAGGCTGGAGAGCTGGGCTGTAGCCAATGGCATGAAGTTCAACAAGAGCAAATGCCCAGTCCTGCACTTTGGCCACAACAACCCCAGGCAGCACTATAGGCTTGGGGCAGTGCATCTGGGGTGCCTCGCAGTGCATCTGGGGTGCCTC
>VZTU01022321.1:0-10186 GCA_013400835.1 Zapornia atra | reverse complement strand
TGGCATCAGGAGTGGGATGTGGCTTCTGGGCTGGTGCTGCATGGGCTGGCATCAGGAGTGGGATGAGGCTTCTGGGCTGGTGCTGCATGGGGTGGCATCAGGAGTGGCATGTGGCTTCTGGGCTGGGAGGGGGTGGTGTTTCTTTCTCCCCAAGCTCTGAGGTTGGTGTGAGTGCAGTGAGCTGTGCTTTCTTGGTTCAGGTTGAGTAGCATTCTGCAGGTAATCCATCCCCACCAATCTTACACTCAGAAATGGATAAAGCTGCTTCATTCTCTGCAAGCCTAGCATGCTTTTTGAATAGCTCTTAAATATGTGAGCTCCTCATGCTTTTCCCCCTTCTCAGTGGGATCTGTCTGACTTCTGGTGCTCCTTCAAGTCACTAGCAATGAGGCTGGTCTGGCTCAGGGCAAAGCTGAATTCCCAGTGTAGAAGCAGGGGGTGCTTCTTGAGAAGCCTTTTGGGGGGGTTGGGTTTAAGAAATAACACTTCAGACTTCTGACTTCAAGGCTGTTAAGTGAAACCCTTGCTCAGGGGAGGCTCCCAGGTGTGGTGGTGATGCTTCAAACCCTGTGGTCACACAGCACGGTGGGGTTGAACCACCTTGTTTTGAACATGATGCAAGTGGGTGGGATTACTGCTCCTTGGCATGAAAACAACCCTGATGCTCATCCCACAGAGGGGAGGAAAGTGGGCAGGCTGACTTCTCCAGCTTAAACTCTAATTCAGTCTCTCTTTTCTCTCCCTAGTACTTTTGTCCATCTGTTCTCTGTTGTGTGATCCCAATCCAGATGATCCTTTAGTGCCTGAGATTGCACGGATCTACAAAACAGATAGAGAAAAGTGAGTATGGAAGCTCCAACCCCCTGACACTCTGGGCACAGCAGAATCCCCACCTCAGTAGGGAAGGGGAGCTGAAAGAACCTGCTGCTTGGAGAACAGAGGCCTTGGCTTTGCCTTTGTGGTCTTTTTAGGGCTTCTCTTTAGCCCTGGCATCTGGAGGTTGCTGTAGGAAGCAGGTGGAGTGAGGGATGCAGAGCCCCTCTACTCCCATGGGCTTTGTCACTGCAGCTTTTCACTCCACACAGTGGGCTTTCATGAGTGTGGTAGCTGTTAATTAGGGGGTTGCTTGATGGACTGGCAGTGAAGGGAGGGAGCTCTTCACTTGGGCAGCCCGGGAGGGCCTTGGCTGCCTGCTGCAGTGCTGCGCAGCCAGCAGAGGGAGAGGAGTGACTCCAGAGGGAGGGGATTTCCCTGCGGAGCAAAGGCACCGCACAAACACCCTGTCTGACCCTCCCAGCGCAGCGGGAGGGGACAACCAGGGCCGGAGGGGTGGGCGGGAAGGACTCCAAGCCTCTCTAAAGCCAGAATGGTGACACCTCCAGCACTAATGAGAACACTTACATTGCTTTAAAAGCAGCAGCTTAATGACCATAGCAAACAGTGCCCTGCCTCACTGCTCCCTTCCAGAGCTGAGCAGCAGCAGTGTGAATTTCTGAAGCCGTCTCATGGTGGCTTCCTTGGAAGGAAGGAAAGTGAGCCACAAACCTTTTCTACTTGAGAAGCAGTGCTAGAGGAGCTCATGCCCCCTGATATTTGAGGGCTGCAGGAGTAGCAGTACATGCTCAGAGTCACAGTGACTGCCTGCACTTAATGTCTGCAGCACTCTGGTTTCTTTTCCCTTCCTAAGAACAGGGGACTAAACCTCTGTGCTTAACCATAACTGCACTTGCCTTTTGAGTAGTGGGAGGTAGCAAATGCTGTCCCCTCCATCAGCAGACTGTCAGATGCTTTAAAGAAGGTTGTCTACAGGCTAAATTCCAGCACAACCACCTCATACACAGCTAGGAAATGTGGTGCTGCAAGGGTCTCACAGCTGCTCTGCAGGACTTGTAGAGGAAGAGCAACTGGCCTTTGGCTGTGAGAAGCACAGCCCTTAGCAGTACCAGTAACTGCAGTGACTGCTCTGTTTCACACAAGTGTCCTGAGCTCCCTCCAGCAGCAGCTCTGCCTTCAGAGGGTATTTGGGTGCAGAAGGTTTGGGAAAACTGTGCCCTGGGAATAAATTTGTGTGGACAAGCCATGTCCTCATAGTCCCTGAAATGGCCAAGTGTGATGGGAAGGGAGCTTACAAGCAGGAGGGGAATCAGCTTGTTCCAGGGCAGAGACTGGCAGGACAAGGGGGATGGGGTGAAGCTGGAGGAGGGAAGGGGGAGAGGAGAGATTGGGGGGAAGTTCTGTGCAGAGAGAGTGGGGAGGGGCTGGAACAGGCTGCCCAGAGAGGGGGTGGGTGCCCCGTCCCTGGGGGTGTTCAAGGCCAGGTTGGCTGGGGCCCTGGGCAACCTTGTGTAGCTCCAGGCCTGGAGGTTGGTGGCCCTGCCTGTGGCAGGGGGTTGGAGCTCTGTGAGCCTTGGGGTCCCTTCCAGCCCTGTGTGCAGTGTGAGGTGAGCCTCTCTGTCTGGCAGCCTGGTACCTACCAGGTACCTGGCTTAACATTGAAAGGGAAGAGGAATGGTGGGCAACATGACTCCTATTTTCCCAGAGTGCCAAAACTAGGAGCTTCCCATGGGACACAGCAGGTTTGGGGGCTGGGGGAGGAGCAGGTAAAGCCTTCCCTGAACAAGCTTCCCCTCAGAGCTGTGCTAGCTCTGGTTTTGTGGCTTGGATGGCAAAGATCTTGTATTTCTGATATAAACATGCCCAGCTCTTTCTTCCTCCTGAAGCACCACAGCCATCCTTGCTTCCCCAGTTCCCCCAGTATTTATTTGCTCTTTAATTTTACAACTTTGTGGGGAGGAGGGGGAGGGGGGGGAGGGGAAGAATGTGAGCTCCCCTCATGTGTAGAGCTGCCTGTTGGAGTGAAAACAACTGTTTGGATGTCACCTTTAAGTTGAACCCTCTTTCTACACACACAGGTACAACAGAATAGCTCGGGAATGGACTCAGAAGTATGCCATGTAATTAAAGAAATTATTGGATAACCTCTACAAATAAAGATAGGGGAACTCTGAAAGAGAAAGTCCTTTTGATTTCCATTTGACTGCTTTCTATGAGCCCACAGCCTCATCTTCCCCTGTGCACATGTTTACCTGATCCAGCAGTGCTGCGTGTTGTACATACTTGGAACAACAACATAGAAATACTGTATTTCCCCCCCCCCTACTACCAACATTGACTCCTAGCAGAGAAGTGTGTGTGTGTGAAAAGCTGGTTCTTCAGTCATAACTTTGTGAGCCTAAAAGCATTCCTCTCTGCCCATTCAATTGGGGAATCCCAAACTGGGAGACTTTTCCATAGAGTTTGTATTACTAGGGACAGTGTTGCTTGATCCATGAAGGATTGAAACTGGAATCCTTTTAAACTCATAACAGTTATGGAAAGCAAGGTGAAGAACTTGAAGCTCTTTCTGTATTCATTTTATTCTGAAGGACCTACACCTTAGGTAAATGTTCTGACCAGTGAGAGGAGCTGTACCCACACCCTGTGCTCACAGGCTGAGTTGAACTGGTCAGCACTGGGATGGATTGGAGCTATTAGTGCATCAAGTGATGTTGATTTGTTTCAACTCTCTCTCCCCCTTTCCTTCATCCTTTTTTCTTTTGGTTTGTATGTGGTTTCTCAGTTAATACATAGCTAATAGCTCTTATTTTTCTGAAGTTTTTTTAACTGCTTTAGGTCTTTCTGGATGTAAGGGTTAAAAAAAACAACCAACCAAACCACCAATCCATTTGACAGAGAACTTGTGTATATTTAAAAACCCAACTGCTCCCCTGGAGCTTGTACGTTCAAGAATGATTAATCTGTGTAATAAACTGATTACTACAGTCATTACCTATAACTTGGTGTGAATAGGCTTTTAATTTGAAGAGCAGGTTTGTTACAGCCTAAAGAGGGGGGATTCTCTCTTCAAACCAACTTTGGTGGCCAGGACTTGGTGGCTTTTGGTGGTGGAGCAGCAGCAGGAGGCTGCACACCCCAGCCAGACAACCATAAGCTTGAGCACTCCCATGAAAGCAGGAGTGGGGGGGGTGCCAGGAGCTTGACTGTTAAACCAAATAAGCATAAGAAACAAGGAGTGATGGTTTTTAATGGTATTACTCCCACTTGCATGGGACCTAACACAATGCATATGTACTGTAGGTAAGTGGAAAACCTTCTGTAACTCAAATAATGGATGTTAAAGGGTTTTAAAGCAAACAAAAAACCAAGACCAACCCCAACCCCATCAGCACAAAACTTTTCATAAAATGTAGCTTTTACAGACTTACTTTGCACTAAACATTTGCAACTGTTCATAACAAGTTTTCAATTGTACTTTGTATGTGTCTTCTTTGGAACAAAGTCTTCACTTAGTGGAAAAAAAAAACAACAACAAAAAAAAAGAGCTGTAGTTTGAGATCTTTTCTTTCTTTGTATCCAAGTGTATCTGGCAGCATCAGTCGTGTGAAATAGGTGAGTCTGCAAGTTTATCCTCCTCTTAGAATTGTAAACAAAGCCATTGACTCTGAAGGAGAGGCTGTAGCCTCCAGCTCTCCAGCCACAGGGGTCTGTCCCATCCATCTTCAAATGCATCTTGACACTCTTGCACAACTGAGGAATAAATGTCCACTGCTTTTGGTCTAAATCTGTCCCCCTTGTCTCATCTCTCAGTGTCCTGTGTCTGCAGCGCTGGGGGGCACTGCTGGGGGGCTCTGGGAGGCCTCTTGTAGCTCTAGGTGAACCTGGGGAGGGGGGTGTGTGGCTCAGAGGGCAGGGGGAGGCTGCTNTCAGCTCCCGGGTGCTGCTGGGGGGTGGATGGAGCTGAGCTTTGGTGAAGAGGCACAGCACCTGGCTGTGGGCTTGGACTGGTGTAGGCAGTGGTGATGGCTGCTGGGGAGGGGGAGAAGGGCAGCCTGTAGCAATCCAGACCACCTCTGGTGTCATCTTGAGCTCCTGGTGCCCCCATGGGATGCTGGGGAGGGGGAGAAGAGCAGCCTGTAGCAATCCAGACCACCTCTGGTGTCATCTTGGGCTCCTGGTGCCCTCATGGGATGCCTCAGGGTGTTGGGACTGGTTGAGAAGGTGGCCTGTGGCCTTGGGTAGAACCTCGTTGGGTCAAGGTGAGGGTGAGCCACTCGCCACTCTCAGCCCTGTGCTGGCCTTAAGCCTGGCCTAACCTCTTCCTAAACTGGCCAGTGCCCAGGCTGATGCTCCTGTGGCCAAGGGAGGGATGGCTGCTGGCTCCTCCTGCAGCAGGTCACCAGGTGCTTTGAGAAGCAGAGGGAAGGGGGGGTTGGAGGGGCACCCTGCAGTGAGCCCTGCCTTGGGGTTCTGTATAAAGGAGCCACTGGGGAAGGAGTCTGGGGCAGATTTGAATGGGGTTTGACATCCTGACAGTGACAGGAGGAGCTCAGGGGCCTCTCCAGGACAGAGGGGACCAGTGGCAAAGGAGCAGTGACAAATAGAGCAGCTGAGGAGGGTGATTGTCCCTTCTGGTGGGGCAGAAGCCACCTGTGCCAGGAGAATCCAGGTGTGTGGAGCAAGTCCTGAGTGCTGTAAGGCCTCAGCCATGGTGCTGGGGTTGTACTTGCCAGCAAGAGCTTGGCCAGCTCAGACTGGCTGGTGGCTGACAGAGGCTGGTGGCCCTTAGGGAGCACGTTGTGCTCACAGCTTGGGGATGGTTGTACTGGGAGGTACAGGAATGAGCCTTTTTTTGTAGAGTTTAACTTAAACCCTGGTCCAGGCTTGGGACTAGGAGCCTGTGCTCCCCAAAGAGTGTGCAGGGAGTGTTCTGACACACCCAGCCCCAGGGCTCTGGTCCTTCCCTGCCCAGGGACACTCAGCTTGTCACTGGTTTTTAGCTCCTGTCCAGCTTTGCCTTGGCATGGAGCATGTTAAGGTGCCTGCCTGCCTCTGTGTGGCTTGCTTCATGCTGTGCCTGCAGCTCCCTTCCTCCTGTCCTGTGCCAAGCAGGGGGGGTGATGATGGGGAAAGAACCCTGAATGAGGAGTGCTGAGCTGCTCAGGTTCCTCCAGCTCTGGCCCTGCAGCTGAACCACCACAGTGGGATGTGCTGCCTGTGTCCATGGGAGCCCCTCTGCTGCAGGGCACAGGTGACTCCAGGCTTGAGCTGTACAGGTCTTGTGGGAGCACTGGTGGTACTGGGCAGAGCACGTACCTGCTGGGTGTGTGTTGCCTGTGAGGTGGGCTCTCAGGGCTGCTGTGCCCTGTGCTGTGCTTCCACACAGGACACTGTGAAGTGCTTCAGAAGCTCCCAGCTTGGTGCTCAGCAGCTGCCAGTTGGCTTGAACATCCCAGTGGCTTTACTGGAGCAGCCTGGGCTGACAGCCTGGGCTGGAGCTGGTTCTGGGCACTGGTGGACACCTGTACCTGAAGCACCCAGCTTGTCCTCCAGCAGAAGGTGCTGCTGGGGGGTTTCAGTAGCTGTTTAGCAATGCAAGAGGGATTTTTGGGGGGCTCTTTTCACATTCCTGCCTTGCCATTGGTGATGCTTTCAGGTGTGCTGTGGGAAGTGTCTCTGGGTGACCTGGGAGAGCCAGCAGGATGAGGTTGGGTGTGATCTGGTGTCCTTCATGGGCTCGGTGAAGCAGGTGGTGCCCTGTCCCTTGCAGGGAAGGCCACTGCTCTCCTGGCTGCTGGTAGCTGCCACCACTGACACATGCCTGGCTGTGGGTTCTTCAGCCTTGGTCACCTGTACACCAGTGAGAGGGCTTCAGAGATGGTCCTGAGCCCAGTTCTGATGCATGGCAGAAGATGGGAAGGACAGTGGGAGGTGTTTGGCCAGTTCAAGGTGTGTCTCCCTGTGCCCCCAGCAGCTCTGCCTGTTCAGGCTGTGGCAGGACACTTGAGCACATGGGAGACATGGAAGAAAACTGCTGCTCAAAGGAACCTAAACCATCCCTGGGGGTCCCCTTGCTCTGAAGACCTGGCATGACTGTGTCTGAACGTGCTTGGCACTTCCATGGATGGAGGGCCCTGGTGCTCAGGCATGCCTGCAGGGCCTGGGGCAGGCTGAAAGCCCCATGCTGTATCTGTGGGGGAGGATGATGTCCTTTCAGTAACCCTGGGGTGGCTTCCACTCACCCCTTCAGTGTGAGGAAAGCCCATCTCTGTCTCCAGAGAAGAGGTTGGTTCCCCCCAGGTATTGCTCCTTTGTGCAGGCTTGGAGCAAGCCCATGGTCCAGGCTGGGAAGGGGCAGTTTGGGGCTTGGCAGAACCAGCTTCCCATGGAGGATGGTGCCTGGAGGCAAGAGGGGTGCTGGGGGTACCTGGCAGAAGTCCCACACGGGGAAGGAAGGAGCTGCCCAGCTCCTGGATGTGTAGAGAGCAGCACTGGGAGGGACTGGGCAGCTGCTGCCCCCTGCCCTGGCAGTGTGTGCCCAGCGTGGTGCCATGCTACCCTGTTGCCATCAACTCATCCCTGGAGCTGACTCCACCTCAGTCACTCCTCGTGCTTCCCTGTGCCTCTCACCCCTTGGTCTGACTCTTCCTGGCTTCTTGTGGCTTCCCTCCCCTTCCCAGTGCCCCAGCTCTGCACTGGCCTCTGCTCAGCCATCCCCAGTTGGCTCCACTGTGGTTTAACGCCCTGTGGAGCTCAGCTCCCTGTCTGAGCACACACACTGCTTCCTGGGTGATGCTGAGCAGCCTCAGGGGTCTTCTGCCTCCTCCAAGACACAGAGACCACCCTGCATGGTCCCCCCAGACCCTGCAGTGTCCCTCATGTGAAGCTGGGACTGAGCAGCAGCCCTTGGAGCTCAGACTGGGCAGCAGCTGCTGCCACCACCCGTGCCCAGTGGGGTCAGTGCTCTGTCTGTAGAGCTGGGGTGAGGCCTGGGGCAGAGCCTGGAGTGGAAGGGAACCAGAACCAGCTCCATGGCCATGCTTTCCACACCCTTCTGGCTTCCTCTGCCACCTACAGGTCTTGGTTTATTGTTGTGCTTCTGCTTCCCAGCATCCCAACTCCCACCCCCCCACCCTCCATCCCTGGGGGGGGGGGCCAATCCCCCCTCCTTGCCNGGGGGGGACAATCCCCTCTCCTTGCCATGGAGCTGGGTCAGGGATCTCAGGCTGGGCACAATTCCCACCCCTCAGCACCAGAGGAGCCTGGAATCCACCCCCTTGGTATGGATCAGCCTCCAGGTTGCTGGGTGAGGGATTGATCAGGGGGGTTACCCCTGGGTGTGCTTTCTCCTGGCCCCTGCTGATGGGAAGAGCTGGGGAGGTCCCAGCTCTTGCTGGTCTGGAGCTTCTTGTAGTGGCTGAGTCCACAGAGGCTGCAGAGCAGGTGAGGGTGGAATTGTGAAGGGTTGGGCTCAAGGACCAGGGCATGGAGTCTAGATGGGACTTGGGGCTTCAGGTGGGCTGGGGACTCCTGTTGGGTGGTGGTGCTGGGGCTGGGGCCCTGCACTGCCTGCCTGCGACACCCTGCACCATCCTCCTCCAACACCACCACCTGCAATGAGAGGCAACAGGAAAAGGATGGGCAGCTGTGATGCTTGGTGGCACCTGAAGGGCTTCCTTCCCAAGGGTTCTCCAACCATTCTGGTCGCCTTGAGCAGGCTCCTGTCACCCTGCCCTCTCTGTCCTGAGGGCTGTGTCATCCCTCACTGGTTAGATAGTCTGTAGGTGGGAAGTAGCAGAGTGGAACCAGTGATGAGTGTGGGGCTGGGGCAGTGGGGCTCCTCCCAGGTGTCCCCCAGGAATGGCTGCTGAGGGGTGGCATCTCCATTGGCATTCAGCTCCTGTGCTGGAGAACTCCTGGCTGGCTGGTGCCTGGGGTGGAAAAGTGGGGTTGTTCTTTCCTCACCTGAGGCTGAGCACAGCAGGAGGGGAGCGGTGCTGCAGCTGCCTGGGGGAGCCTGGGCTCTGCTGCCCCTCTGCTGTGCTGCCTCTGGGGCCCTGGCAAGGGACAACTTCCAGTCTGCAAGGACTAGGGACTCTGTGGGGTGCTTTTCTTGCTGCTCTTTGTTCTCACACACACATCCCCCCCCCAAACAGCCTACTTTGGGGGTAGAGGTTGGTTGGGTTGGGGTTTTGGGTTGGTGTTTCTTCCACTGCTGAGCACTGTGCCATGATGAGGGGGGCAGCTGTGGACCTGTCTGCTCAGGCTGTTGTTAGAAGATCCTGTGAAGCAGCCTGTCCTTGGGGAGCTACCCCTGGGAGCAAAGCTCTGGGAGAGTATGGAGTCACCAGCATTAGGGACTGAAGGCTTAAGCTTGGCCCAGCTCATGGGAGGAGAGAGGGGATTGGGGTGCAGAGCTGAGGTGCCCCCTGCATGGTCCAGCCCTGGCTGATGGAGGAGGCTCAGGAGCCAGTTCTGCTGCAGCTCTGAGGGGTGGGAGAGGCCTGGGGCTGGGGAAAGGACCTCACCAGCCTTGGGCCACCTGCAGCTGAGAGGGGAGGTGGGGAGATGGGTGGGTGACAGTGCTTCGGGGGAGCAGAGGGCCCCTTGGGGTCACTCTTGCAGAGCTTTCTGACCCCTGAAGCTGCTCTCAGGCTTTTAGCAACCCAGAATAAAACTTGCACAGCTTCAGTGGGGTTTGGGGTGGTTTTTTCCCCTTGATCTGGGCCTGGAGCTCTGCAGGGCTGTGTGTCCATGGCATGTGTGGGGCTGTGTGTCCCCAGCCTGGGAGCAGCCCTGCTGGGAGCTGTGTGGGGCAGGTGAGTGCCTGTCCCTGGAGCTTCAAGAGAAGCTGGCTCATACTGTGTCATGTGGCTTCCTCCTGTTGACCTGCCTCCTGCCCAGCTGCAGGGAAGCTCTCCAGAAACCTCCAGTCCTGAATCAGAGCATCCCAGACTGCTTTGGCTGGGAAGGGGACTCAGATCAGCACTGCTGCCATGGGCAGGGACACCCTCTGTTAGCCCAGGGTGCCCCTCCAGCCCAGCCTTGAGCCCTGCCCCCCCCACCTGTCCCCCAGCTCTGGCAGCTCCAAGAGCAGCAGCATCAGGGCTGCCTTTGCTGCTCAGCCAGCACCCAGTCTGGGCACTGCTGGGTGAGGGGGGCTGAGCTCCCATGGGGCCACCACAGGCTCTGCTGGGGAGCTCAGCCCCCCCTCTCAGCCCAGCAGAGAGTTGGGATCACATGGAAGAAGGAAAAGGAGGCAGCAATACACAGGAGAACTGGGGCCAGGGAGCCTGAAGGGTGGGGTACTGCTGCAGGAGAGGTCAGCAGGGATGGGAGGGGGGAGCAG
>VZTU01022320.1:332-26485 GCA_013400835.1 Zapornia atra | reverse complement strand
AAGCACTTTAGAAGTGACGGATATAAAACCACTGCAGAGCCCAGCAAGAAATGGGATGGGAATAAGGGGGAAAAATAGAAAACGTAAAAGAGCAAGCACAGCATAATGAACTCATCAGTGACATCATGTTTCTCCCAGCAGCTCTCTAATTTTCTGTTGCTGCTAAATAAGTGCCAAGTGCCCAATGCATAAAAGAATTAAGCAGATTTGGAGAGCCAGTGAGGCAGCATGTCAGAATATGAAATGTTACATATTATTCTTTAATTTATATCCACCTGTATACAGCAAAGTACAGATGCATAAGGAGGCCTACAGAGAGAAAGTTAATAATTGATGACCAATTTTCCAATGCAACTACTTAAATGACTTTAAGAAAACCACTAAAATCAATTTCTGCAGAAAAACACTGAAAATTTCTGCTTGCAATGCCACCAAATGACATCTAAGTGCCCTTGCAGCATCAACGACAAGCCCATCAGCAGAAAGTACTGTGGTGACAGCACAGCATAAGCTCCAGAATGACTTCGCGCTCACAGACAAGATTCTCCTAGTTCCTATTTAGTCTCCTGCTGTTAAAAAATCCAAAGTATTGCAGAATGTAACAAATACCTGTAAAAGTTCATAGCAATCTGTAAGTAAATTTGATCCTGTAGAAACCTAAAACTTAGATGGTAACCCCTTCAGTGCAAACTGCGTGAAAGAGCACAGAAAGAACAGCAGTAACAAACTGCCCTTAACATTTGAACTTTGGAAGAAAAGGAAAGGATTAAATTGCTTTCTCTGGGTAGTGCCTTTTAAAATTGTTCCTCATCCTGAACACCTGCAAAGTGTTAAGTATGTGGCCAACAGCAGATCATGACCATAAATGCTAGTCCACTGAGGAAGAATCACTGTGCAGAGCAGCCCAGCTACCACCCAAACCCGCTGGTTCTTGGATTGTGTCAGGTCTAGTCTTACTGGTCTGCAACCTCCTGGATATCTCAAGTGAGCTCCAGGAAAGCCTATATTCTTCACACAGCCGCAGCTGTTTTCTACCAACTCGGGCAGATGAAAGTTTTCAGTCTGAATCCTAAGCCAGACTACCAGGCGCAAAGGGGAATGAGAAATACAGATAAACCAAATGCCAGCGTGACAGCTGCTGAATTGGGAAGTCTTAAAAAAGACCAATCTAATAAAAAGTTTCCTAGGCCTGTGTCTAAACATTATTTTGCCCATGCACCTCCTTCCCCATCACATCAAAGAGGTTCACACTTGTGAGGACTTTGTAGAACACAACACAGGCTGAGAAAACAGGGCTGCAGGACCTACAGTAGTGGGCGGCTGCTCAGCTTCCAAGTAGGAAACAGTACAAAGAAATAAAGATACATTCCCACAATAGCCCCCAAAGGCTGAGAAAAATGACTTTAACTTAAGGTCACTCATTTTCAATTCATAAACACCGTGGCATTTTAAGGATCAGTGCAACCATCTTAATGAAATGTCCAGAAGCGTGGTCACAGAGTCTTTCGAGACTGCTCTCAACATAAGGCAAAAATAAATACTGCCGATTCGAAAGGAAATAGCGTTTCTGAAACAAGAACATCTTCTGCACTGGATTCATCAGAATCCATAAGAAGTACTTCCTTATCTCATGCTCCCAAGGCTCACACTGACATCAAAAGCCTTTGCTCTTGATACATGTGATGGTCACATCCGAGTGCAACCCATGATTACTCTGTCCAAGTTTTTTAAGTGTCTCGGTAACATCCTCCCTGAGACAAGCTGACAACTTTATGATTCAACTATTCCCGGTATCAACATCTCTTCAATTACTTACTACTCAGTAATCACAAAGAGCCCTTTTATTTGCTTGAAGCCTCTCTAGTAACAAAGGATTTCTACAACTTCAATACATTGTGTGCACTTGGATGCACTCTATTTCTATGTTTTCCTATTAGGGACAAGGCCTGTCAGTTACTTGTCAGCTGTGTCCAAACTGACATTCTTCCTCTAAGCACTTGATATACCAGTCGGGTGTTAAAAAGCAACTTTAAGTACATATTCTGTAAGGAACTTCTGAAATCAGATAAGAACACAAAGTTAAATGGTGTCTCAACGTATCATAGGAAAGGAGGGATGAAAAGGTCAAGTACGGGGTAATCAAGCTTTTACTGCAAGGGAATAATGCACAAATCCACACGTTGCCTCACTGTATCCAGGATTTTTTTTTCCATCCTTACAGGCCTCTCTGACAGGACATCAGGACTTACCTACAAGCTTTCAAGGACTCTTTGTGATGACAACTATATAGTGAATTCCATCCCATTTCAAATCAGCAACGTATGATACTTCTACTAGAAAGGAGACTTGTATAAGAGCTTTCCACTGCAATTAAGAGTTGCTTGGACTAGTATTTTTTTATACTGTAAAAGAGAAAACAATATGCAAAAGACAGTCACTCCTTGCCTTTAACACTAAAGAGGAGATCAATGTCCATCTCCTTTTATCAAGATTAAGAACTAAAAGGAACACACAGAGTGACATCCCATACCACTTCTTAACCTGAAGCATCATTGATACAGCTATGGGACTTATCTAGGACTTTGCAGGCTGCCAGGCAGCTTGCATCGAGTTCCAACAGAGATAAACTCTCCTGAGTTTATCCAATGCAGTGTCCTAGTCTTTCCCTTTAACTTCAGGGTTAAAGGGACTGTCACGTTGGGGAGGTAATGAGGAAACCTTGGTGCAGTGCCAAGATTACTAGCAAGGAGTTTTACATCTCAACTGGTTTCTAAATTGTGCCATGTGGTCGCTACACCCCAAGCAACTGCCTTGTTGAATAAGCATGGGTCAAGTGCTCAAGAGCTAGAGACAGACCTTCTCAGTGAAGGTGTTCAGAGCTATCCAGCAAGCAAGCACCCCAGTGAAACAGAGAACCTGGTAACAGTTTGTTGGAAGGACCATTTAAAGGTCATCTAGTCCAACCCTCCTGCCATCTTCAATTAGATCAAGCTGCTCAGAGCCCCATCCAGCCTGACCTTGAATGTTTCCAAGAATGGGGCATCTACCACCTCTCTGAGCAACCTGTTCCAGTGCCTCACCACCCTCACTGGAAAGAATTTCTTCCTTTTAGTTTAAAACCATTACCCTTGTCCCATCATAACAGGCTCTACTAAAAAGACGAGTTTGGAGTTCAACTGTTGTTAAAACACCATGTGAAAAACCCCTCACACCAGCAAAGCCTCCTTATCAAAGACCAATAAAACAGGTAACATTTCTAATACAGCTTCAATTCTAACCTAACAAAATAAAACTTCACATTTCACACCCGGTCAAAGAGGCTTTATTTTCACTGTTATTTTGGGGTTTGTTGGGTGTTTTGGAACTGGGTGTTTTGTGCCTTTTTTTTTTTAAAAAAAAAAAATCCACATACCTCAGAGTAGGCAAATACTTAAGGGAATGTAGGGGAGAGAATGTTTGAATTTTGAAAAGTCACCGAGACCTTACCAAGGAAACAAATCGTATCCTCTGCAAACCATAAACACACAAATTTGTTCAGGAGACTGATTCATGAAGTCTTGTTTTGAAACATCATGACCTGAATCCAGTCTGGAATGCTAAATGCAGGTGATAATGATTAACAAGACGGCAAAAAAAATTCTTAAGGCAGCTTTAAGAGTGAACACATGAGGAATGATCTGAGACTGGATGCAGTCATGGCATGCTTGTGATGCTGTAAGCCTTTACTTGACCTTGGGAAGGAAACCCTGCTCTCAAGAATAAAAGTTTCCATGAAATATCTGCTGAAAAATTATTCCCTGACAGTTTGACTTAGCATCAAATGACACTGATGAGCTTTAACAACTGCCATCTTCTCTAGATGGAATCCATGGGATTAAAACAAATAATAAAAATCTCATTTCTGTAATACACAATATTGACATACTAGAAGGAACTACCAGGAAAAAAAAACCCTATCAGTGTTCCCTCCTACATCAGACCTTTTCATAAAGAGATACACTCCAAAAAATCCGCAAGAACAGGGAGATTAAAAATATAAACTTTCCACACATTCTATAAATGATTATAATTTGGTTTTTGCTCTGTTATGTTTTTTAAGCAAATGCCAAGTTCAATATTTACTTCAACAGAGTCTGCACAAAACCCGACATCTGCCATATGGCAAGCTTCACTTGTACAGCAGACCAGGATTAATGCAACTTGGATGACCACATCAAGGATGACAAGACTGTCCGGAAAGAACAGCACAATCCAGTATTTTCAAAACATAATCGCTATAGCTCAACACAGATAAGGCAGAAGACTCTTTGCAGCTGAACACAGCAACATAAAACTGCAAACAGCTTTGAGTGCTAACAACAACACTCAGATAAAACAAACTGTACTGCATAGCAAGGATAGTTAGATTTTACGAGTAAACAATAAACAGATAAAATTCACATCTTTGGGCAGGTGGAGAACAGGGATTGGCAGAAGAACAAAAAAACCTAGACTGACAATCATGATTGTAAGTTTAAATGAAGGATTTTTACCATGCAAAAGGAACAAACACTATTTTGAACAATCAATTAAATCTAGAGTAAATTCATAAAAGCAGTCACAAGTGTTTAAAAATCAGGGTTATCAATGACCTCGATGAAGGGATTGAATGCTTGCAGATGAGACTAAGTTGGGAGGAAGTGTTGATCTGCCTGAGGGTAGGGAGGCTCTTCAAGGACCTGAACAGATTGGACTGATGGGCTGAGACCAATGCGATGAGNCAGGTGGCCAGGAAAGCCAATGGCATCCTGGCTTGTATCAAAACCAGTGTGGCCAGTAGGTCTAAGGAGGTGATTGTGTCCCTGTACTCAACATTGGTGAGGCTGCACCTCGAGTACTGTGCCCAGTTCTGGGCTCCTCACCATAAGAAGGACATTGAGGTCCTTGAGCGAGTCCAGAGAAGGGCAACCAGGCTGGTGAAGGGGCTGGAGGGCAAATCCTATGAGCAGCAGCTGAGGGAGCTGGGGATGTTTAGTCTGGAGAAGGGGCGGCTGCAGGGAGACCTTATCATCACCTACAACTACCTGAAGGGAGGTTGTGGAGAGGTGTGTGATGGTCTCTTCAGCCAGGTGACAGGAGATAGGACAAGGGGAAATGGCACAAAGCGGCACCAGGGCAGGTTCAGGTTAGATGTTAGGAAAAAATTTTTACTGAAAGAGCTGTCAGGGCCTGGAACAGGCTGCCCAGGGAGGGGGTTGAGTCACCATCCCTGGATGTGTTTAAAAAAAGGGTAGATGAGGTACTTAGGGATATGGTTTAGCTTAGGACAGGAACGGTTGGACTTTATGATCTCAAAGGTCTTTTCCAACCTTGTGATTCTGTGAAAACTCTGACACTCTGAATTAAATTATTTTTTCCCAGTTGGATTTGTACCATCCTCCCAAAGGCCCTTACATAGATAGCTTTATCACCTGACTCATTCCTTTTGCTGTGCTGCAATAGCTGACCACCAGCATACTGAAACAGCAATAGATGCTAATTAGCATCTCTCACCACTTACCTGTCCCTTTTACTGTGGGTTCTAAGACTTCACAGCAGTAATTCTTACTATTTCACTGCCAACTCTCTATGTATGAGACACCTTTTTGCCTCCTAAGTTACACCTGTCAAGATGAAACATATGTGGAAAGGAGGAAGCATGTGGCAAGACTTAACAGCATTATCATTTAGACAAAGCAAATTTAAGAAGAGTGGCTAATTGATCTCTATCCAATTTCTGTAACTTGAGTAATACATTGTTCTAAACTTTCCTGTCTCACCCACTACATAAGCTTCTACAACATAAAGGAACTTGTAAAGCTTTTTAGCATACAAAGAAGGGGATCAGTTCCACTTCACAAGTTCCCAGGTCCACACAATGTGTTCCTATAAATAAGCTTTTATTTTAGTCAGAGGTCAATTCTGATATTACACCCGTGTCTCATTTGACTTTTGCATATGGCCCTTTAAGGAGAAGTGTTTTACTACTTCTCTAGTCAGTTTCTCATCTCCTTCTTCCCTTTTTTCCTTTTTCTGTCACCCCTTCCCAGGTGGCTAACACTCTTTGTTTTCTCCTCAGTTTAGCTTCTTAAAACCTTAGTTGCATCCTACTATCTTTAAAGTTGACTCATCTTTCAAACACTTTAAAACCAATCTCTTAAGCATGAAATCTTGTGGGAGTAAAAGTAACAAGGCACCTGAAAGCAAGTGATTTATTAATTAAAGTAAAAATAATTTGAAAATAAAAATAGATAATTATTACCATCAACCAAAGTCCTGCCGTGTGACTTTCTGGCTTTAAAATCCTATGCTTTTAATGCAACGACCTTATTCTCTGGACACAATGAACAAGGAAATTCTTAAGATGCAACAACCAACAGAAGCTAAGCACAGCCCCCTCAGCGATGCTGAGATTTAGCATTTTCCCAGTAAGCTGGAGTTACTGTAAAAAATCTGATGGTGTATAGAGTTTTCTTTAGTGTGACACATGGGGTGTTTTTCCGAAAGCACTGATATCAACCAGTCACCCCACTCCCTTATTGCAGGGCTTCCAGGTAGTGACACACAAGTAGGAACACCTAGTAATACTTAAGGAATGCAATAAATTCTACACACAGTCGCCCATAGCAGTGACTTTCTGAAGAAAATGTAACTTTGCCTTTGAGCAGCTCTAACAGCCTCAGTGCTGACTAACAAAATTGATTTAAGCATTGTGATATTAACAAGCCACCACTGTACTGAACCGTGTTCACTGGTGACAAATTTGTGCTATTATCCCCAAGAGACAAAGCAGTGTGTGCTTACTCACCCTTACAAGGCTGGGAGCAATACATGAGCACGGTATCTTGACATTCTTGAGGCACTTTTCATGAGACATAAAGTTGCAAACTGTGAAAACAAAACAAGAACCATAAGCAAGTTTTCACAAGTAAGAGGCTCTGACTATGTATTTTTTGTTTGTTTTCCACAAGTAGAATTAGGAACACATCTTTTTAATCACGTTTGCTCTCCCATAGGTTTGAGAAACATACATGAGTATCACACTTCTTGCAGTGCTTGAAATTCAGCTTGTTTTGTTACTAGGATGTTGGCAATGGGAAAGGAAGGAGAGTTTATCCCAATGCACTGCAGGCCTACAGCATGGAATTCCCTCTCTCTGTCTCCATAAGCACCAGAATGAGCTCTTAAATTTCAAAGGAGTCCAAACTAGCTCTTTGATATAGCCAAAGCAGATGGGCATGTTCTAGAAGCTAGTGCACATGACAGGAATAAACGGGAGAAGACACTATTGTTAAATACTGAGCATAATGGATGAAAGAAGCACAATTAAAGGTCATCAGTGGCATTCAGCTTTGAAAGTCAAGAGCAACTAATTATTTTTTTTTTTACTGTGGGAACAACAGGTTTAGAGTTCTACTCGAACTCCACAAAGCATGCTCTCAAGCAAGACAGTGTTTAAAAAGAAATTCTCATGAACACTACTCTCCACAGCTTTTTACCATGGATTTACATCATGTTGAACTGTGCAAAGAAAAATAGGGATTCTTCACTTCATTCCCACCACCTCACATTAATTATTATCTAATAAGCCTCGCAGCTAGGACTTTACAGTTCTCCTCCTTTCAAAATTACTCTCTACCAGTCCAAGCATGATGATGCTTACACAGATGCTCAGGCCTCATGGAAGCACCGATCTCTCCTACCGCCTGGGCAGAAAATCGCTTCCCAGTGGCAATTTTTGCTGAACACAGTAAGTTTTTCTACCTCCCTACTTTTCAGAAGCACAGTGGACCACTTCCCAAATCTCACCAGAGACTTAAAAAAACCCCCTCAAACCCCACAAGCTTCAAGCTTCCCATCTGCAGCCCATTGCTGCTACTGATGGTACATGTGAGTGCCACAAAAACCATTTTTCCTCTCCTCCCTCTTCTCCAACTCATTGACTTCTGATCTGACAATACCACTTCTCCCACCCCAACTCCAGCACTAAAATCCATCTCTACTTCTCTCTGCTGCTTACTGCCCATCCATGCAAAGCAAAATCTTTTCCTTTGGGTGCTGCAAACAGAAGGATGACCCCTTTCATATTGGTGCTCATCTTAATATGAGCAGTAGGCAGATGTTTCTTTTTCACTGGTCTCCAAGTCACATAAAAGAAGCAGCACTGCAAGTAACTACTCTGTACAAACATGTTATCATAGAATCATAGGGGTTGGAAGGGACCATGGTTGAACTGGTTAATTCTTACCATGCTACTGTATGCTACTCACAACATGGAGGTAGATGCATGCATCCTACTCTCTTCTCAGGTCTCTGCAGCATTTCTACTCATGCTTCCAGGAGGGTCAGCTGGTTGCTGTGAGAGCAGGTCTACAGACACTACAGGAGAAAAGCTATCTGCCTGTTACCAGCTAGTCTTACGGTCGTCTTACCACTGCCAGAAGACATCTGCCTCAGCCATATGCTTAGACAGCCTCTTCATTGGTGCCCAAAGCTCAGCTGAGCCTGGCTATGTGAGGGGGAGACTGATCTGCACAGGTTAGTCATCAGTTGCTCCAATTATCACAGAATCACAAACTGGTTTGGGTTGGAAGGGACCTTAAAACCCATCTCGTGCCACTCCCCTGCCATAAGCAGAGGCACCCTCCATCAGACCAGGTTGCCCAAAGTCCCATCCAAAGCCCCATCCAACCTGGCCTTGAACACTGCCAGGAAGGGGGCAGCCACAGCTTCTATGGGCAACCTGTGCCAGGGATTCACCACCCTCACAGGGAAAAATTTCTTCCTTATATCTAAACTAATTCTCCCCTCCTTCAGCCTAAGGCCATTACACTTTGTGCTGTCACTCCATGCCCTTGCAAACAGCCCCTCTCCAGCTTCCTTTAGGTCCCTTCAGGTACTGGAAGGCTACAATAAGGTGTCCCTGGAGCCTTCTCTTCTCCAGGCTGAACAAACCCAACTCTCTCAGCCTGTCTTCACAGAAGCGTTGCTCCAGCCCTCTGATCATCTCTGTGGCCTCTTCTGGTCTCACTCAAACATGTCCATGTCTGTCTTGCACTGGGGACCCTGCAGTTGGATGCAATACTACATGGTTCCCCTGGCTCCAATCCACAAAATACGCTGATATGAAACTTCAAATATAAACCGGCAACTGTTCAAGAACTTCATAAAGGAGCTAAGTCAAGGAGAAAGCATCAGTGACTAATGACATTGAGTGAAATGGCATGGTTTTCCCTTATATTTGTTTCAGAAGTGGGCTGACTAGATAAGAAAGAACAGAGCAAGGTGCTGCAGATTGGTCCCAGAAACGTCATGGTCTGCAAGCAGGTGCAGGCAACTGAAGTCAGCAAGGCCATTACCTCCAAGTGGCTACTAGTTTTATTTCCAGTGCACACACAACAGCTCAAACACAAGACAATCAAGCCCTACTCAAATGCCCCAGGAAGTTCAAAGAAGGCTCCAAATAAGCTGAAAAGTGTGAGGTTCCTTTCACAGACATGGACCTTGAGAAATGCTCTCTATTTATTCAAACAGCTCAAGTTACTATGCAGCACAACTCAAGTTTTTTCTTTGTGGCAACTGAAGCAGCAAAACATGGTCCTGCATAAAGACAGCATCTCATGGTTCAGCTGAGGAAGCATGGCACAGAAAAGTATACTAAGAATTCAAGCCAGCAACTCCAGACAAGCAGTAAAATCAAAAAGTAAATAAAGGTTTCCAACAAGAAGTAAAATAGGAAGGTGCATGAAGATTTTAATTGCTTGACTGAGTGCATACAGAGAAAGACAGTATGCAAAATTATTTACTTCCTAAAATTTAAGGGCAAAGATTGAAGCACTTGCAGAGAATCAACTTAAGGAGTATCAGGAGACAAACATCAGTAGGTCTGCATTTCCCAGAGACTGTAACATTCTCACATGAAAGATTTTCACACATTTTTCAGGGCATACTCACACACCCCTAGTCTGCTGCTCACATGTCTCAAATGTGGCGGGGAGGATGCACTCTGGCTGCATGTCTTTTCCCTGTCCCACAGAATTCCTCAGGGAGTGAGCTAACTCTTAAAAGTCACCATTTTGTTTTTGTTTTCCACATTCCCCAAAGAATTAAAGAAAAAAACCCCAAGGGCAGCAAGCCAAACTGAAGCATAGCAATATTTGGGTGGGGGAGTGGGGGAGAGTATGGCGGAAATCCTAAATTTGTATCAGGAGTCCCAGAGAGACGGCACAACGAAGCCTGAGTTCTGATAGCCTGGAGAGGCTTACTGCTTTAAGGGATGATCTTTCACCAGTAAAAACAACTCAGAAGTAAAGTTGTAAAGTTTCAGGAGATGCAATGCAAAATTTTGAGGGAAAGCATTTAAAGGAAAATGAACAGGATAGGCTATTATATGTGTGACCAAACTGGTCCCAGGCACAGCACAGTAAGACAATAAGCAGTACAGCAATACAGTGAGCAGCAAAAGCAAAAAGCAGGCACTAACAAGCACTGCACAGTTAAGGCAAGCAAGCCCCATGGCAAGCACAGGAGTCTGCCTACTGATTGCTAAACAGCAGTAACAGCTATAAATTCAATCTAGCACTTTTTAATTAAATCTGTCATCATCTTGAATCCTTCAAGCCCCACGGTGGGTGTCAAAAAGGTCTGTCATGGTTTAACCCCAGTCAGCAACTAAGCTCCATGCAGCTGCTCACTGGCTCACTCCCCCATGGTGGGATGAGGGAATAGAATCAGAAGAGTAAAAGTGAGAAAAATCATGGATTCAGGTAAAGACGGTTTAAAGACAATGCTGCACACAACCAAGTAAACCAAGGAGTTCATTCCCAACTACCCATGGGCAGGCAGGAGTTCAGGGAAGCAGGGCTCCATCACACCTAATGGTGACTTGGGGACGCAAACACCATCACTCCAAATGTTCCCCCTTCCTCCTTCCCCCAGCTTTATGTGTTGAGCATGACATCAAATGGTATGGGACGTCCCTTTGGTCAGTTTGGGTCAGCTGTCTTTGCTGTTTCCCCTCCGAAATCCTTGTGCACCCCCAGCTCCCTTGCTGGTGAAGTGGTGTGAGAAGCAGAAAAGGCCTTGGCTGTGTAAGCACTGCTCAGCAGCAATAAAAACATCCTGTGTAATCAACACTGTTTTCAGCACAAATCCAAAACACATCCTCATACCAGCTACTATAAAGAAAATTAACTCTTTCCCAGCTAAAACCAGCACAGCACATACAGCAACACCCAGGGAACATACAGCCTGTATGCAGCTCTCCAACATAACACTTCCAAGGAAACAGAACACAGCCCTCTCCTGCCCTCTGATAAAAGCCAGGCATTAACAACTCACTGAGCTGTGTAATACTTGCATCTCAATTAACTTGCACCAGTACCACAGGCAGTAATCATGCTGTGTTCCCAACAATTCCATCCTGCTGTCTCAGCTGCAAGGTGCTATGACCCACAGGTACTGGAGCCATCACCCTTTTCAATGCCACAGGTCATACTGGAGACTGGAAAACAAAGAGCTCCTGCACCTGAAGACAGAAGCAAGTTCCTGCAGCCAAGTACTCTCTCCGAGCATGCCTTGCACACACTGGGTGGGCCATGGCAGACCCACAAGCAAACTTCAGTAACTCCTAAGAAACAACAGTGTGTTGGCCAGCTGCCTGTCACAAAGCCAGCACTGGGAAAATTTCATACCCCTGACATCAAGTGACATCACCATGACTCTTCAGTATCACCTGGACAGCTTGGTAAATAATCATTTCATTATCTGCTAGTGCTGTAACTCACTCGCTTCCATTCTGCTCACCTGCACAAGCTGCAAGTCCCAGCAAGTGCCTCCCAAAGTTTATTCTAATCTTTTAACAAAGGTTATAGATTATTGAATGACCTAGTTGACTAAAGGGCTTACTCTTATCTTTAAACAAACCATTAGCTCAGCCAGGATTGCCTAGTAACTCATAACTGTTTTCCCAGCTATCAGTGCACAATAAATTTTTCATTTCTGGAAAAATGTAAGTGCACTGCATTAAAGCACATACTCAGCTCGTTAATGTGAATATAAATAAAACTAAATGAAAAGCAGTAATTCTCTGGGGCAGCTTGTTAAATGTAAGACTTGGAAGAAGTCCCTGTCTTGGAGACCTTACTGGACTGGATAGCTTGATGTATATAGGAGTACCACATAAATGAAAACTCTCTACAGTCTTCTACAAAAAGCCCTATAAATTTACACAGATGACATTAAAGGATTGCAAGGGGAATTAAAAACAAGAAAACGCCTTCTTGAAGATGTAATGCTGCACAAAGCTCCTAAGGATTCCTTAGCAGTTCAGCCACTGCACAGCCAGTATGTGCACCAGAGCTTGTACAGTAGCACCGAGGTGCTTTTTGTGGTACTCCTCATTCCTTTCCTAATAATGTCTAGCATTCAGTTTGCCTTTTTTGACAATTACACACTGGGTACATACTTCACTAGATGCATCATTTCAACTCTAACTTAATTTCCTCCCAGATTTGTAAAAACTGACTCAAGGTTCATTAACTTGTAAGAGCATTTTTCCCTAATTCATACACATCACCTTACATTCATCAATCCCAGATAATAAAATGTTAGATTAAAATTAATTCCCTTAAAAGATTCTTCTGCAATCCTTAGCAGCTGATGGACTCCCAGCAGCATAGTGAACTCTCAGCTCACTACTGGCCTTTGTAGAGGCCGTGCTGGGCTCTTAACGAGACAGTTGAGTAAAACATAACCTAATGAGACATTGCTGCCATAAATCCACCTACAACCCTGCTTGAGTTCATTGCTTCCCTCTATCACCACCCAAGCTTGTGGTCAGCATGGTTTCACTCTAGCATTTCACATACCATGAATGCTAATTTTCAGTTCCAGGGGGAACCTTCCATGTGGAGTACCCCCAAGTGTATCTTTCCTCTGCTAAGATGCTCAGAAAAACAAGACAAAGAAGAGGCTGACTATGGCTAGCAACTGACTCCAACACTGGCCCTGCCTTTGAATGGTCTGAGGAATGTTCTCTACATTTCCTTGGATGCATGGAAATTGTACAGGACAAAAAAAAAAAAGGCTTCTACTAGATTAAATATTAGGCAGCTGTTTTCAACAACAGGTGCCTGCAAGTGTTATAAACAATCCCTATCCAAACATGTTATCTTTAAAAGGTTATCTGTAACACAGGTGAACGCAGCAGTGGAGAGACATGGACAAAGTCCTCATCAGGTATCTGAAGGGCAGTTTTACTCCTCCTATCCTGAACTGGAATGTCTCTCTGCACTCACACATAATTTAAGCTTCCAAGTTTGAAGTATTAATTTTAAAAATCAAGCACATCTGTGATTAGCTTTCTAGACCAGATATAGGTGGTACAAATATCATAGAATCACAAAGGGTTTGGGCTGGAAGGGACCTCAGACCCATCTTGTGCCAACCCCCTGACTTGGGCAGGAAACGTGCCACTAGCCCAGGTTGCTCAGAGTCCCATCCAACCTGGCCTTGAACACTGCTGGGAAGGGGCAGCCACAGCTTCTCTGGGCAGCCTGTGCCAGGGCCTCACCCCCCTCACAGAGAATTTCTTCCTAATGTCTAATCTAATACTCCCCTCTTTTAGCTTAAGGCCATTACCCCTTGTCTTGTCACTCCATGCTCTTGCAAACAGCCCCTCCCCAGCTTTTCTGTAGCCTCTTTAGGTACTGGAAGGCTGCTGTAAGGTCTCCCTGGAGTTTTCTCCAAGCTGAACAACCCCAACTCCCTCAGCCTGTCTTTACAGGAGAGGTGCTATAGCCTTCAGATCATCTTTGTGTTCTCCTCTGGGGTTCCTCCAACAGGTCTATGTCTTTCTTGTACTGGGGACCCTGCAGCTGGACACGGTACTCCAGGTGGGATCTCACCAGAGCAGAGGGGCAGAATCACCTCCCTTGACCTGCTGGTCACACTTCTTTCAATGCAGCTCAAGATACAGTTGGGTTTCTGGGCTGTGAGCATGCATTGCTTGGTCATGTTGAGCTTCTCATCCAACAATACCCTCAAACCCTTCTCTTCCAGGCTGCTTTCAATCCATTTGTCACCTAGCCTGTAGCTGTGCTTGAGATTGCCCCAACCCATGTGCAATGCATTCTACCCCCATTGCAGCAGGCCACCAAATTTGTCAGTCATGATTTGCCCTTAGTGAAGCCATGTTGGTGGTCACCAATCACCCCCTTATTTTCCATGCGCCTAAGCACCATTTCTAGGATGATCTGCTCCATGAACTTGCCAGGCACAGAGGTGAGACTGACTAGCTTGTAGTTCCTAGGAGTCTTCCTTTTTTCCCCTGTTTTAAAAATGGGGGTTATGCTTCCTCTTTTCCAGTCAGCAGGAACTTCACTGGACTTTCATAACTTAGCTAATCCATTCTCCATCATATTTGAGAATTCATTCACCAGTTCCCTCATGACCCATGGACTTGTGCACACTCTGGTTCCTTAGGTATTCTTGATCTTTTCCTGCAGTGGGATGTTCTTAATTGTCCTGGTCCCTGCCCTTCCTTTCTATGACTTGGGCTGTGTGGCTAGAGCACTTGCTGGTTAAACTGAGGCAAAGTATGTTATTTTTAAAACACATGTGAATACTTCTAATTTTTAAAAGTCTAAAATATGTGTGAGTACATTCAAGTTCAGGATAGGAGTAGTAAAAGTGCAGTTCAGATACCTGATATTTCTCCATCTACTGCAGAAGCCAAAATTATTTTTGTTCAAGTCAATACACCAGGTTATAAATTAGACCTTCCACCACACAGCTTATATCGAGATGAAAGAACAAATTAGGGCTAAACAAAAACATTCCCAGGCTTCCTATAAAGTTTAGTAATGAGAAAATATATTTAAGATAAATAGTTATGTTGCTAGCAGTCCTGAAAACCAGCCCCAAATATTAAAATCTTTGTTCCATACATCACCAACTTGTATCAGGCATCAGCAGTCCAGAACATTGAGGGAATATTTGAGTTCATCTATGCCACATTAAGCCCGTAACACAATGTGCTCTGCAATTAGAGACATTTCACCTCCCCAAAGTCAGAGCTATTCCTCAGAATGCGAATGATCCTAAGAATTATGAAAATTATGAAAATTAAGATACGTTCTCCTACTCTAAATGCCAAACCTGAGAATGTTTTAAGTTTGACAATTAAGAGTCTTGACATTTGTCAAAACAAATGACTGCGGAAATTCTCATGTTTTGCTCCTGAGCAGACACCTCCCAGGAAAGAAGAGATGAGAAGATTCCTGAGCCCAAACAATGAGGGAAGCACTATGATTTCCATACTTTTCTTCTCAGATCTGCAAACCAAAACTCATTACAAGCAGAAAGATGGAAGAGTAGCAGTAACTCCGCTCAGCTGATGTCAAAGATTCACGTATTATGGTTTAGACAGTGTGTTATTTCTGTGCCACAATAAGTACATGGTCAAAACTATTTCTACAGAAATATTTACTACATGGCATGAATCTCAGTCTGTCCCAGAGGTAACGGTAACCTCTAGTGAAAACTGGGCAGCAAGCAAGCTGAACAGCTCAACTCCTCTGTCCTGTGTTCCTGACAAGTGCCTTCCAAACCTGCTCCAAAACTCCACCTAGGAGAGATAACCCAGTGTCTCCACACAGCCAACTCTGTGCCCTCCAAAGCCCTTTCAGTTAGGAGCCTGGTGCTTGATATCTAAACTAAACCTCCCTCATTACAACTTATGTCCGGCATTTCTTGTCCTGTGCCCTACAACCACAAAGAATTGTTCATTTTCCTTTCTCTTTGCAGCTAGTTCTGCAGCTTGGTACCTTAATGACACAAGGTGCTAGTTACTTTAATGAGTCAGAGAGGCTTATTTTGCCTCTTGCTGACAGCAGAACAGAAGGGACAGCAAAAAAACCAAAACATGTAAGGTGCCAAATCTTAATTCGTCTTTCAAGTAGTTATTCCCACCCCTTCCCTCAAAGGAAAAAAAGAAAAACAGGTAAGTGCTCAGCAAGTGAAAAAACAGCACTTTTTATTTTAAAAAAGAGCACTAGCAATCATTGCTGGAGTAAGAGAAAACAACATGTTCTCTTACTGCTCCTGTTATTAAAGAAAAGGATGCAAACATTTGTTCAGTGTAGCCCCTTTCCCTGGGTTACCCTGAAACACAGCAGAACCATCTGCCTTCTGGTGGATGACCAAACCAAACTGCTTTAGTCCAGGACCTGGAAAGGCATCCACAATTCCTGTTTTGTTTGCCAGCACTCATAGAGATGTCTTAGCTTCCACCTCAGTTCTGCCAGGGCTCACAGTCATGAAACAGCAGCACTGTTTTATGAAGAGGCTGTTTATGAGCACTTGGGGAAAGATGACAGGTACAGAGGAGCTGAACGTGGAAAAATACACTCGCTCAAATTAGTTTAATAAAAAGTACACCCGTGCACACAAGGGCAAGGATGCTGAGCACAAGAGGCCCAGCTACTGCAGCAAATTTAAAAGACAGAAGAAGGAAGGACAACCGACTTTAGGTGGACAGAGCAGAACAAACAAGAAATCTATCAAAGCAAGGGAGTAAAGCAAAGCTTCAAAGTTGTTATGCAAGACAACAATAACAGTCTCTACTTTCCAAACAATGAATCAGTGGGACTTAAAGAGCATATCAGCACCAAAACAATTCAAGCCAAGTCAGAGTAACTCTATCAAAACAAAGTTTTATTTTGGTCAAAACTAAGTAGGTTATTTCCTCTCCTCTTCCTGCTCTTTCATGGCATGTGCCTGACACGACAGAAGCCCAAACACAGGTTTAATCTTACAGTACCTCATCCCTTTAGGGTTTTTTCGCTCACTTCTGAAGTTGTCCCCAGTCCTGCAGGCAGGGTGTTTTGTTCAGCAGGACTGCGTTTGCTGAAGAGATCCATTGATAATTAGAAGACAATAGCTTTAAGGAAGTGCCCACAGACTATGGAGTCATATATTGGGAAAAAAACTTTTTATAAAAAATCTCAACATTTAAAAATTACTACATAAAACACACTATTATCAGACTACTTGTGCAGACAGGACCACTCAAGCTGAGAGAGGAAATATTAGTTACATGAGTAACTTTAAAACAACAGTCTCTTCTCAGTGGAAGTTTGTGCAACTAAACTTTTACATTTCTTACACAGCTTTAAGCTCCACCAGCACAGACACACTGAGATTTTTTTTATTTAGGACCATGACCATAGGCCAGCAGGAACATGGTGACTATTCACTGAAAGGACTGCTGGGTGCAGTACGTGAACCTTGCCAGCTTATTTCCCAATACATCAGAAACATGCAAAGACCTGTGTGCAACACTGGTGTGCTCTCTCAGACAAAGAACACAACCGAGTTTAAGTTTAGAAGTCTGTTGTGCAATGCTTGCTAAATGTCACCAGGAAAGCTGTCACTAGAAGCTTTGGTCTTCTCAAAACATTTCAAACAACAGCAAGACAGGAATGGAAAAAAACCCAAAACAAAACTCTGAAAGCTTTAAGTCGCCAGGAGTTAAAAAAACCCTCTTCTCCCACTGCAGTGAGAAACCTTAGGCCAGGCCTTGTCTTGGAGTTCAATGAGACTACATTGCAGGCCCTCTTCTTCTGAAAATCCACAAGAAATTAGAAACCAGTTAATGTTTTCCAAATGTTTACTGAACATCCTTACAGATTTCTTGCATTTGCCAGGTCCTCCCCAGTCTTACCAACTACCCATCCATTCCTGTCTCTGCTTTAAACAGAGATACCAGAATATACTCTGATAAAAATGCAGTTTCCCCCTGCATAATGTGGATTGAGTTGTACTCTGTATTTCCAGAATTGCCTATGTGAGACTAAGCTCAATTTATAGGTATAGATACAAAAAAGAAATGTTTTTGTAACATCTGAGTTCTGTAATTTCAAGGCAACACAATAGAATACCCATTCATTTGTATTTCAGATATGCTGTTAGGAAATAGCATAGCAACAAGCCAAGTGAAAACAAGACAAGGTACTGAATAACAAAAACAGTCAAAGGAGTTCAACAATACACTTGAACTATCAACCACAGAAGCACCAATTTAGTTATAGTAGGTTTGATTGAACGGTGGTAGCCTTACAAAGCCCCTAGGCTACACTAAGGACCTCTCCTGAGTAAGGCTGTAAATATTGCAAAGTCTAACAACAAACTCTACCTTGCTTCTCCACCTTTCCTGGTAGCAAGGCCAGTATTGACAAATGAATGAAGAAAACTTCACCTGTCAGAAAAGCACCCTTCCCATCCACCCATCTCCTGACTTCACACAGATCAGGTTTCCTAAATCTTGCTAAACAGGCGAAGCCAGAGCCCCTACACTGTGCACTCAGTTCCACAAGGGCTTCGCATTCCAAGGAGCAAGTAACAGCTGACCAAGCAAGCTACCCCATGGTAGCAAAAGTAGCCATGTCCACTTGGTCAGGAGACATTTCTAGGTTATAACCATTTCCAGCTGAAACCCTAGATACCTTACCAGTTGTGCCTATAAAGAGAAGACGGGTCCACTCTCCTTCCATGGTGTGCCATAACAATATGGCCTGGCTAAATGCAGGCTTCAGCTGATTGGATGGTTGCACCCAGAGGGTAGTGGCCATCAACTCACTATCTAGATGGAGCTCAGTCATGAGCGGAGTCCATCAGGGGTCCATATTAGGACCAGTACTGTTTAGTATCATCAGTGATGTGTGGCATGGAGTAGACTCCCAACAAGTTAGCAACTGACACCAAGTAGTTCTAGGTGATCCTGCTCTGGCAAGGGGGTTGGACTAGATGATCTATGATTCTGTGGTACAGCTAATAGCAACAGTAGTAGCGATGACATTCAATAGGAGGGGTATTTATTAGCTAACATCAGAATTTACATCATTGGTTATTCTAACCCAAAATCAAATCCCCTTGAGTTACACATTGGACTATCTTATCCCATCCTTCTACAGTACCCCCTAAGTGCACCCTGGACCCTGAACGAAAGCAGTTCCACAGATGGGGTTTGCCTATGCCCAAGGCAAGAGTAACACAGACTGTCTTCCCTAATACATTATTTATGTGCATCACAGGGCCCTTATCCCCTTCCACAGTATGTAAAAGTTTCTGGTTTCCCTAGTGTTAACTAACTGGCATCAGTAGTTGGGGTGCCAGGAGGAACTGTGCTTCAGCACCAATCACCTTTGAAGCAGCCTGAAACTCTTCATGGGCTCCAAAACTCCAGGGGTCAACCTTAAGTCTCCCCTGGTGCTTTCTGACAGCAACTTCAAGTTGGGCTATTCTCCCCAGCTGCAGTATAAAGCACATTTTTAATATCTGTCCCTGTCTGGATGGGCCCAAGGGCTACTGCATGCGTGACTTCCTGTTTTGTTGCTGCTCAGGGCCCCATTTGAAACCCCATTCTTCTTCCAGCTCACCTGGTAGAGAAGGGCTACAATCACACTGTAATTTGGCATATGCATCCCTCAAAAATACCACAATGCCTAAAAAAGCCTCTACTTCCTTTTAGCTAGTTGGTGGAGACACAATGTTTTCGTAGATCGAACCCACTGGGATCTGATGGTGTCCACCTTGCCATTTTATTCCTAAAAACTGGATCTCCTGAGCAGGTCCCTCGGCTTTCTTAATTGCAGAACCGGCTTTCAGAATGATTTGGACTATTTTCTTCTCTTTCTCAAGAAGTTCTTCTGCTGTGTTGCTCCATACAATGTACTATCAATACACTGCAAGTGCTTTGGAGCTCCACCCTGTTCCAGTGCAGTCTAGATCAGTCCATGGCAGATTGTGGGGCTGTGTTTCCACCCCTGGGGCAACCGGTTTCAGGTATACTGGACACTCCTCCAAGTGAAAGCAAACTGTGGTCTGCACTCTGCTGCCAACGGGATTGAAAACAATACATTTGTGGTATCAATTGTGGTGTACCTTTGACTCCAGTTCATATTGAAGTTCCAGCATGTCCAGAATGGCAGCACTCAGCAGCAGCATGACTTCACTGAGGACGTAATAGCCCACTGTCAGTCTCCTCCTTCCATCGGGCTTTGGCACTGGCCATATGGGACTGTTAAAGGGTGAGCAAGTTCTGCTGATCTCTCCCTGACTTTCCAGTTGACAAATCAGCTTATGGATGGGATTCAGTCTTAGTTGGTGTGGTATTACTCCTGGTGTACCACTGCGGTAGCAATTGGCACCTGTTGTGCTTTGACCCCCTGGACTCCCACAGCAGAAGAGTCCGCCAAGAGACAGGGCAAGTTAGCCATTTAATTTCCTCTGACTCCAAGGCCACTATGCCAAAAGCCCGCTGGTCAAAAGACCCCTTTCATGTCACTGAAACACCCTCCCCTGGGGCAGTCTATACCCACAATGTGTGGAGCCTCCGGGCCAGTGCCAATGGGGTGCTTTTCCCAGTCATTCCCAGTTAAATTCACTTTGACCTCCAGTAGTGTCAACTGCTGGGATCAGCTGGTCGCTCCAGAAATACAGATGGGTTCTGCTTCTTCATGGCTCCATGGCATCAGGGTACACTGTGCACCAGTGTCCACTACACTCTTGTATGCCCGGGGCTCTGATGTACCAGGTGTGCTGGTTTGGGCTGGGAAAGAGTTACTTTTCTCCATCCTAGCCAGTTGGAGCCTACAGTTTGGATTTGTGCTGAAAACAGCATTAATAACACAGGGATGTTTTTGTTGCTGCTCAGCAGTGCTTACAGACCCAGGGCCTCTTCTGCTTCTCACACCACCCCACCTGCAAACGGGCTGGGGGTGCACAAGGAGTTGGGAGGGGACACAGCCAGGACAGCTGATCCAAACTGACATCCTGTACCATATGGCATCACACTCAGCATATAAAGCTGGGGGAAGGAGGAAGGGGAGACATTTGGAGTGATGGTGTTTGTGTTCCCAAGTCACCCATTAGGTGTGATGGAGCCCTGCTGTCCTGGGCATGGCTGAACTCCTGCCTACCCATGGGCAGTGGGGAATGAACTCCTTGGTTTGCTTAGCTTGCCTATGTGCCTTTTGCTTTACTTGTTAAACTTTTTGTATCCCAACCCATGAGTTTTCTCACTTTCACTCTTCTGATTCTCCCCCTGATATGGGCAGGGGAGGAAAAAAAGCAAACGACTGCATGGAGCTCAGCTGTACGCTGGGGCAAAACCATGACTCCAGGCCACTACACCCACTTAGTCCAATAAACCTAGCAGTCTTTTTCCTACACCTGGCTGAAGACAGCATCCCTCTAGACCTTGTTATCGTATTTTTTACTCATTTCCTGTAAAAAGGTTTACAAGAAGTAAATTAACTCTATACCAGCCAAAGAGCAGGACACCAAGGAGACCCTATTGTGACCTTTCTATACTTAAAAGAGCTTATAAGAAAGATGGGGATAAACTTTTTAGCAGGTCCTGTTGCAAAAGGATAACAAGTAATGGTTTTAAACTAAAACTCAATAGATTCAGACTACTGGAATTTTTTTACGAGGGTAGTGAAACACTGGAAGAGGCTGCCCAGACAGGTGGTAGATGCCCCATCCCTGGAAACATTCAAGGTCAGGCTGGATGGGGCTCTGAGCAACCCGATTAAGTTGAAGAAGCCCCTGCTCATTGCAGGAAAGTTGGACCAAATAGCCTTTAAGGGTCCCTTCCAATACAAACTATTCTATGATTCTAGTAAATGTTATGAGAATGGTGACTTCTGCATAGACTTGCTCCATCTTGAAACACAGATATACAGATTTCCTACCTGTGAAATTCAGGTGGGCCCAAAATTCCAGAGATGCATGATTTTAGCATAGACCAGGTCTTCAACATTATGGGCATTTTCTTCTTCACACAGATGGAAGAGTGCCAAACTTGCATTCAGATCCAGAAAGCAGCAATACCTTCTCTTTTCTTGATGTTTAGGCCCAAGATAGGAGAGTGCCCTGGGACAAGGCGGTGGTTCGCTGACGGAGAACCAGAAACCTCTAAGAGGACTAAAACATCAGGAGAAAGCTCATCAACTTGTTTTCTGTTGGACCCGATGATCTCTTGAGGTCCCTTCCAACCCCTACGATTCTATGATTCTATGACAGTTCCCAAAAAAAGACCTTCCATGGGAAGAGGCATCCCACTTACCAATGTGGAATTGCACATGGAGCCTGGAGGGACACACTTTTTGCCCTCTGTCCACCAAGTTCACCTTTCCAATGCATGGTTCTAGCACAGTAATGCACTACTGGGAGGTGACATCCACTGTGCAACAGCCACAGACCTTTGGGATGATTGTGATTCTCCTTCCAGCAAGAAGGAATCACACATTCCCTATCTTAGGGGACTAGTAACAGTACTCAGTCATGCTAAAGACTGGGATCCTGAAAAGAAATGGTCCTGAAATCTACCTACTGAGGGGCAAACAAGAGCAATGCATTAGCTCGTTTTGTACAGGCTAGAGGATGAAGGTTACCCATATAAACCAGATGCCAGCTTATTTAACACAGTTGTGACTTTTTGACAGGTCTTACAGGCTGCAGCACTGACACAGATAGAAAGGGTCAAGTCAACTTGGAGTCCGACAGAAAAACAACTGATCACCCTCACTGCATCTGCAGTGAAAGGCTACAGCTTCTAACACCCTTGAAAGAGGAGAGATCTTCCAATGACACTCAACTCAAAATTTCAGCAAGATGCCATGGGTGTAAGAAGGCTATCAACTACCAGATACCTCTACAGAGACACCTCAAACACTGCTTAAACATTGGCCTTTCAGCCTGGTTTTGTCTTAAGCTGGACCCTCTTTTGTCTTCTGCTGCAGACTGCCCACGTGTTCAGCTCAACCACAGACAAAAGACAGTGGCTAAAGGAGTAGCACCAGCTCTGCAGCATCTGTAAATGAAATGGGACAGCAAGGGCAGAGAAACCCACAGCAGTTAAACCAGGAGAGCAACAAGGAAGACCCAGCCAGACCACAGAACCATCTATCTACTGACAGGACATGCACACCAGCAGCATCAACATTAATGACACAGCACTTCACTCCCTGCAGCTGTTGTCTACAGCAGCTTCTCCAGTTAACTGCTTTCAGGATGATGCTTTCTTTACAAAGAGAAGCTCTGTCAATTGTTTAACTTTGTCAATTGTTTATCAGCATGCTCCAGCTGACTCCAAGCTACTGGTCAAAACAAAGAGCTATAGATTAGTGTTCAGAACAGAGTAACACAACAAAAAACACAAGGCAGTCTGACCCAGCCCTCAATTTTTAAGGAAGATCCACTAAACCAATTTGACATTCACTGAAAGCATCCTTGTAATTAAAACTTTATCATTCTTAGGGTATATATATAAATGCTGCAGGTTTTCAGCCTTCACATACCCAGCCTCCTGTGTCACTACCACTGGTTGTCCAGTATCACAAATGTGACTTCACACACCACAACGTCAATGTTGTGATTCAATAGTTTCTGAAAAGCCAGGTAGATAACACAGACATCTCCTACAAAAATCAGCCCTGTTAAAACTTCTGCAGTTTTAGACATATTCAAGTCAAAATTCCCCCTCACTTACAGAAAGGAAATAACAGTAGCACATCTTCAGCTTTGGAAAAGAACAATTTGAGTTGCACTTGAATAAACAGAGCAGATCATAGCAGAATTTAATGCACAGTAGGACTTCATAAGCCATGATGCCATTTTGGCAGAAAACTGTGAGGTTTATAAAATTGCACAGAATCCCTCACAATCCTCAAAGATTTGGAGACACAGAATCACAGGATGATAGGGGTTGGAAGGGACCTCTGGAGATCACCTAGTTCAACCCCTCTGTGAGAGCAGGATTACCTAGAGCAGATTGCACAGGACAGCATCCAGGTGGGTTTTGAATCTCTCCAGAGAAGGAGACTCCACCTCTCTGGCAGCCCATCCCAGTGCTCTGCCGCTCTCACAGTGAAGATATATTTTCTCATATTCAGGCAGACCTTCCTGTGTTCCACTTTTTGCCCATTCCCTCTTGTCCTGTCACTGGACACCACTGAGAACAGTCTGGCCCCATCCTCCTGACACCCACCCCTCAAGTGTTTATAAGCATCAGTAAGATCAATGACATTCTCTTCTCTACAGCAACTGTAATACAGCCCTGCACCTATGAGACGCATCACCAGAGACACGTAACATACACAGCACATGCATTCCTCACACACAGAGCCTCAGTGCATTTCCTATGTGCTTTGGTGTAGGGGTGACAACCCAAAATTTCCTTTGAAAAGCCCTGTAAGTTTTTGAATGGACCAAGGAAGGAGAAAGAGGCAGCACTGTATGTAAATCCAGACTCCAATGCTTAGTGATGTAACCAACAAGCAGGAGGGCTGCAATCCCTAGAACGTGCACTGCCTTCTACCTTGCCTGCCTACCACTGCTCAGTGTAGCTAAAATAGCACCCACCTACCTCCATAGCACAATCATAATTTAAAATTAAACACTGAATACAAGTAAAAGGTAGGCCAAATTATTAACACACGTAACCCCAAGATACGTGTTGTTTCTCTCTTCATTTGGGTAATGCCAGTGTTATCTGGGGTATCTCAACAGTTCCTAGCACAGCAAAAGTGAAGGGGGAAAAAACCAACAACAACAAAATCCCTAAGTTACCATAGCAACCTCTACCTCTTGTTCATATAGGGTTTCATTTCCAAACTGCATCATAGAAGTGTACAAAACTATAGGATTTGAGTGAAAATAGAGCTGGAAGGAAAAGAGAAAAAAAACCCCAAACCGCAAAGAAACGGGGTTCTGTGCAAGCTGAGCAAGTACATTCAGTATTTTCTTCATTGTGGTTGCTATGAGGGTATTAGTATGGTCAGGAAACTAAAGCCAAATGATTCATACAGTGGTGAATCAGAGGAAAATAAAACACTCACAAAGCACTATTTCCAGAAAGGCTAGCAAACTGAAGGTGCTAATCTCAGAGTTGGGTTTTTTTAAAATCATCGGTCCTATTTTTATTATCAATCTCAAGTATTTTATAAAGATTTCAGTTAAGAGAGAGCAAGGATTTAAACTCCACAAATCAGGCCTGAGTCACTGATGAGACTCAGGATTATACTCAGCTTGAATTTAAGGAACAGTCTCTTTCACATTAGTAAAATCATATATGAATTCATAGAACCTGAACACAACCATCTACCTGGAGAGCAGAAGCCTTCAGAGTCCAGTTATATACACCACTTATGAGTACATCAGAACTTCCAAGGTGCAAAAGCTCTGTTCACAAAACAGTAAAATTCAAAATCTCTCTCCAAGAAACCATAGATCATTCCTAAAGAGAGACCAAATGATACCGTTTTCTTTATTTTGGTTTGTTGTTGCTTGGTTTGTGGGGTTTTTTTAATCAGACTCACGGCAAGTTCTTGTAGCACTTGCTCTTTATTATGTAGCATAATCAGGTATTAATTTATACACATGAATTATCAATGCATGCTGAAAGGTTCTTAAGGCTTCCCATGAGACTGTATTTAGAAAAAAAAAAAAGTTATACTTAGTAAAAGTACCAAATAGTTATATCTCCATTATCTTTCCAGACTTGGAAAAAGGTAGGTTTATTTTTTAAATAATCTATTTGCTCCTCCTGAAGAAAAAGTACTTGAATGAAAAATACAGTAGCTTCAAGAAATCTCAAGGCACTTTCCAGACAGGTGCTATTCTGGAGTAGAATGAAGATAAGAGGAACGGAGTAAGAGAGAGCAAAACCAGAATGGACATGATGATACTTAGCTGATTTGAAGGGTATTTTTAACATCCTACTTCAGCCTGTTTCTGAAAAATGGTTCAACTGTGGAGGTCTGATAGCAGCAGGCACTTTTGGGAATATGCAGCACTGGTTAACTTTTTCACAAGATAAACTACAGGCATGGTGCAGAAGCCAAACAGGTATCTTTTAACTTGTTTTGGTTTGGGATTTTTAAGGTACAGTACATCCAATGGCACCTGTAAAGTTTGCTTTGTGCTGCATTTTGGATTTTAGATGAGAACAATGTTAAACTGATGTTTTAGTTGCTGTCAAGCAGTCCAGGACTTTTCAGCTTCTCATGCTGCCCTTCTAACAGGAAGGCTGGGGTACCCAAGAAGCTGGGAGTGGACCCAGACAGGGC
>VZTU01022318.1:46029-66391 GCA_013400835.1 Zapornia atra | reverse complement strand
AGTGGGGGCAGGGGGGATGAGTATAGGTTGAGTATAAAAGTTCTTGAGGAAATACAGTTGCTGGAAAAAAAAATGTATGCAAGTCTTCAACCAATTTGACTTGAAAGCAAGTGAAAAAAGGGTATAACTGATGAATTAGTACTTCATAAATGGCAAAATAATAATCTCTGGGTTTACTGGCAAAATTATAGGTAGGTTGCTTAATGCTTGCTTTACAAATGAGTTGGTAAAACCTGAAAAAAACCAAGAATGTGTATACTGAACAGATACTTAGTAGTACCTCCAATTCTAACCAAAGAGATATATTCAGCATCTGAGTATATCTCTTGCCATTTTACCTTTGCATTACATATTCAAGGAAGTACAAATTCTGGCTGGTCACTAGGGCAAAAAGTTCCAACAAAACTCAGGCAAAAATAATCATCCTTAGCTTACTCTAAATCCCCAAAACTAAAAACACTAAGTGACCCAATAAAAAGACATTAGAAAATTTGTTTACTTGAAAAGTTTTAAAATAACCCGATCTAATTAGACAGGCTTTGAGTGGGAGGTTGGACTAGGTGACCTCCTTAGGTCCCTTCCAACCTAAATAATTCTATGAATCTATAAAGGGCATCATCTGTATTCTTTAAATCACACCTTTAAAATGAAAATGCAGCAAATCTACTGCCGTGTGACTACTTATTTCCACAGCTGATGCTTTGCCTGAAGAAGTTACTGAAAAACAGGGGAAGGACAACTTCCCAGTTCAGCTGTGATTCCAAATTGCTCTATAATTATTATTACCTATTTTCCCTAGTCTTCACCTCTCTAAAAATTGTGTGTGCACATGAGTGTGTGTATGGAAGTTATAATTGCATTATCCAAGTAGCTCTGTACAACTTTAAATTGGTACTTACAACACATTCACAGATCAGTATACAAAAACTCACACAGAGGGGCAGAATATTGTGGTTTAGTCCCAGTTAATTTTGAGAGTGCTAGGACCTTCCTCCAAACTGTCTCTTGTTGAAACATACCCACTTAAGGGGGATTTATGACCAACTGATAATACAAGTGAGAGAAATCTCTTAAATGGATGTCATATCAATAAATAGAAGGAATAACTGGGAAAAAAAAAACAACTAACCCACTCTTTGGTCACGAAAGGTAATTAAATGTAACACATATTGGTTTTGTACATTTTCTTGCCTCTTGCAACAGAGTTAGACCTACTTTAAAAATTAGACTTGCTATATTGTTTTCCATTTCTGCTTCCAAGCCTGTGAAATTATGGAGCTCTCAGTGAAGAAGGCAAGTAAAAAAAAAGGGGAAGAAAAAGTAAATAGCAATGACAGTTTAGGGAGTGAGTTAAGATTTAAAGGATCCTTCTTTAATTAAAGCATGGAAATGTCTCAAAAATAACAGATTTGAGGCAGAGAATCAAAAGGATATCAGAAAGAGATGATCGAGTTCTAGAACAATCTCCTCAGGAAAAAAATTGATGCTTAACCTTTGTTATAAATTTATCATTACATGCTAAGTGGAAAACAGTTTGTGCAAATCTAAATGGAGAAACAGAGTGGAAAAGTAGACTGCATCAGTGACAAGTGCTGAAGGATTGCACACTCATTCTAAATTTCCGAACAGTACTGGCTGGGACTCAGGACAGGACCGTCATTCTCAGTCACAGCTTTTTGCTCTGACATACACTTCTGTGATATTGCCAAAGACAGGAACAATGTATGCATTCATAAGCAGTCCCTTACCATTTGGTTTTTGAATTGGAAAGCTACTGTTCTTAAGAAAAGCTTTAGGTAGTTCAAAATATGAGAGTGATAATTAGCTAACTAGTAAATACCAGATTTTTTTTTTTTTAATAAAAATTACTAATGGTTTATATACAATTAATTATATTCTCCATTAAAAATCTTCTCTATAACTACAAGCACAATTTCTTAATACAAGATTTTTCTACCTTGTAGCGGTGGTTCTTATGAATGCTGTTCTGGAAGCAGTCCATACAAAGTACACAAGTTGGATCAACTGCACAGTCTCTGCAACAAAAATAGTGACTGGAAAACTTTCTATAACAAGCACATGGGAATTTCATGCACAAAAGAAAATGCTGCTCTGAAAAATCAATACAGTTAATCTTGACAGATTCAAATTATAAGAACATTGGCTACTCAGACTCACAAAAAGAAGATGAAAGCCAGTCATGTTAGGCTTGAACTATGTATTTTAACCTGCTATATCAAATTCTATCAGAAACATGATGGATTTCCACTTTCAAAACTTGCTGCTACCATATTTCTGGTTTTGCTCAGAATAAGCAGCTATTAAAAATCACGACAACTCCAAAGTCACCTTTATTATTGTTTCCAACAACTGGAGCCAATTTGCTAACAACACTTTTGTACGCTTCTGCTAGGTTATGCCTCTAACATTTTAAACTGAAGTTAAAATCTAAACAGAAGTCCTTTACAAAACAAGCCAAAGAATATATACTTCGAAATTTCCTTTCAACAGTTTCAGTCATTCACTCAAACACCTTAAAATCCAGAATTACACTCACGGACAATCTAATTCCATGTTTTTCTATGCTCCACATACATATATGGGTTTTTAAATTGCTTTTTTCCCTTAAAACAGAATCACAAGGTTGGAAAAGACCTTTAAGATCATCAAGTCCAACCATTCCTGTCCTAAGCTAAACCATATCCCATATCACACATTTGAGTCATTCCACTATCTGGTGATTTTCTTTTTCAATGTTGTAGGTACTTTGAAGCTATGCAGCTGAACTTCCGACAACGTCTGCATGTTGAACAAATATTTGACTTGGAGAATGGAGAGTATCTTTGTCCACTATGCAAATCTCTGTGCAATACTGTGATTCCTATTGTTCCCCTGCAAGCTCAAAAAATAAACAGGTGAACTACCAGACTACATAACCTTTCATTAAAAAAACTATCTGAATTGCCCACTTTGAAGCAGGTTGACTCTTTGGATATTTGGAAAGAAACCTTAGGCTGACCTTCCTAACCTGTATAAAAGACTGCACATCATCTATAAACGGCTGTTGGCAGCCAACCTCTTCTCTTTTGTTTTAAAAGCATTTTTGGTTTGGGTTGGTTTTGGAGCTGATAGCAAATGAGAAAGTACCAAGATCACAGAATCACAAGGTTGGAAAAGACCTTTAAGATCATTGAGTCCAACCGTTCCTGTCCTATGCTAAACCATATCCCTAAGCACCTCATCTACCTGTCTGTTAAACCCCCTCCCTGGGCAGCCTGTTCCAGGCCCTGACAACTCTTTCAGTGAAGAACTTTCTCCTGACATCTAATCTGACCCTGCCCTGGTGCAGCTTTGTGCCATTTCCCCTTGTCCTGTCTCCTGTCACCTGGCTGAAGAGACCATCGCCCACCTCTCGACACCCTCCTGTCAGGTAGTTGTAGGTGGTGATAAGGTCTCCCCTCAGCCTCCTCTTCTCCAGGCTGAACATCCCCAGCTCCCTCAGCCGCTCCTCATAGGATTTGCCCTCCAGCCCCCTCCCCAGCCTGGTTGCCTTTCTCTGGACACGCTCCAGGACCTCAATGTCCTTCTTATGGTGAGGAGCCCAGAACTGGACACAGCACTCGAGGTGCAGCCTCACCAGTGCTGAGTACAGGGGCACAATCACTTCCTCCAGACCTACTCGGCACATGGTAAGTTTTTCTTTAAATGCCATTTCATCCTATGCAAAACATAGATGCCAGGTATTTAATGACAAGTTATTTGTTTTACGCTGTTGTTCAACATCTAGTTCAAGCCTCCTTTACAAAACAATAGTACGGTAATTCTAATTACAGAATTAATTTCCTTTCAAATTTTAAACTTTTCTTTCATTTATAATCCTCACCACAATAATGCAGCAGTTCACTAATACTCATTTATTACTGTAAATCTATTGCAAGGTGAGTTGAAAGAAAGAAAAATTAAGCCAGAAGCATCTGCTGGATTGGAACGCCCAATTCAAGACATTTAGCTCTTAATATTTCAGAGTATCTATTACTTTTAGCATTTTAGAAGCCTAAAGTACATATATCTATTTAGTTTCAGCTGCAGCAGTAAATACAGAGTATTTTGTAAAACTAGTAGCACATTTTTTCCAAGACTCAAAAGAATAAGAGACCACCTCTGAGAAACATGGCTTCGTCATTTCGCCTGCTATCATACAAGAACTCTGCAGAGGTAAGAACAGAATCGCTCCTATTACAGCAGCACAAAACTGCCTTGACATTGTACAATGCAATGTTGTATTCATTATGCACTTCCTAGCAAACACACAGACTTCTTCAAAGCCCATTCTTGTGTACACAACAATAACTCATTCCTAGAAAAAGCTGAAGAGTATGTGATTGATTAAAACCTCACAGTGTAATTCACAAACAAAATTTACAGAGCGCTTTCAGCTTTCACTCTAACATTTCCTGCATTCTAAGGAATGGGTTTTTTGGCCATAATATTTTTCATCCTTAATAATGTTTTTATTTCTGATTAAATTTTCTGGGCTTTTAAAATAAACTGGAAACTACAACAAACTGTGACAATAGCTTCGTATTATTACCAATGAAGTGCCAGCACAGCTGCAACCTTTACCACAATAACTTCTCATTTTCTAATATTATTATTAACATATTTGTATTAATATGAACTAATAAAATACTATCAGGTCAATGGGCTGCCATTGTTAATACTCATAGTATGAGAAGGAAGATGAAAAAGCGACCACTGGTCACACAGCTATTACTTACGCAAAGGACTGACCATGCTCAGAAATGATGGATTCTGTTGCAGACTTTCAAAGGGTGAGCTCTATACAATGCACAGATTTTTATGCCTGTTCTCCCCCAATTCAGGTACAGACCCCATACTCATACCCTACCATCCAACCTTTTCAATGGCTTTCAGTACCTTTAGCATGCTTTCCATTTCTTTCCTCATTTCTCTGCCAGAGCCCGCTTTTCATAGGCAATTCTTCCCACTCTACAGTGGTTTGAAACATGAAGTGAATGTCACTGTTGGTTAAGCAAAGACCTACCACGGTACCAGCGATGACTAGTCAGCAGCATAACTAATTTAATTAAACCGCTCTGCATTACCTCACATGGATACATTCATGATAACATACCTTCATTCTTACCTGCAAGAGTATGTTGTCTCCCCTCCTTTGAACACCTTCCCACAGAGCTGGGAGGTTCCACTCTGTTGCAGCTTCTCTAGAAATATATCAGGGTCTTCCCCAAACAAATAACATTCTAGGGGGTATAATATTGCTGCCTGGACCATTTCTTCTTGTTTCTCCAGCAAGGGGTCCATTTCAGCTGAATAAATATTTGGCACATGTTTCGCCAAGCACTGTAAAAACATAGCTTGGAAGTCGAATCTTTCATCACACCACTGCAAGAAACACACATCCATGGATAAACATAAATGAATACATAAATTTCAAGAAAATAGGATTAAGCACTTCTACTGTGAATCTAGAATTTTTTTCTGCATCACAAGTCAGTTCTGAGAGCAATAAAACCCAAGAAAGCGTGGCTTCCCATGAATTCCCCTGCTATTTTCCTGTCAGTACCCCACCACAGTAACCTCTGTTCCCTTGAAGTCTTCTACTAAAACACTCCAAGGCAAGAGCTGGCAAGCATTATGCTACTGTAAAGCAACCCACACACTAATTAATTTTCTTGCCAACAGGAAAGCCACTGCAAAAATCTTGATGTCTGTTCAGCTGCCAACAAATGGGAAGAGAAGCAGCTGACTGTTTCCCTGTCTTAGCAGGGAAGTAAGTTTGGGATTCGTTCCTAAGCCTGCTGATGGTCAGAAAACATCCAGTAATTTAATAGTCTTTGGAATTGTTACCCTTCAGTAAAATCTTGTTGAAACTGGTCATCAGTTTTCATCAAGACCTGGACAGGTCGGAGAGCTGGGCAGTGAGAAACCAGATGAGGTTTAGTAAAAGCAAGTGTAGAGTCTTGCACCTGGGAAGGAATAACTGCTTGTAGCAGTACAGGCTGGGGGATGACCTGTTGGAAAGGAGCTCTGCTAAGAAGGACCTGGGGGTCCTGGTGGGTCACAAGTGGGCCATGAGTCAGCAATGTGCCCCGGGGGCCAAGAAGGCCAATGGGATCCTGGGGGGCATTAAAAGGAGCGTGGCCAGCAGGTCGAAGGAGGTGATCCTCCCCCTCTACTCTGCCCTGGTCAGGCCCCAACTGGAGTACTGTGTCCAGTTCTGGACTCCCTGGAATAAAAAGACAGGGATCTCCTGGATAGAGTCCAGCACAGGCCTATGAAGGTGATTAAGTGCCTGGAGCATCTCCCCTGTGAGGAAAGGCTGAGTGAGCTGGGGCTGTTCAGCCTACAGAAAAGAAGACTGAGAGGGGATCTGATCAATGTTTATCAATATCTCAAGTGTGGGACACAGGGGGAAATGGCCAGCCTCTTGGCATGGCCCCCCAGGCCATGCCAGGGGGCAATGGCCTCAAGTTGGAGCACAGGAAGTTCTGCACCAATATGCAGGAGAACTTTTTCCCAGTGAAGGTGACAGAGCCCTGGGACAGGCTGCCCAGGGGGGTGTGGAGTCTCCTTCTCTGGAGAGATTCAAGCCCCATCTGGACGCCTCCCTGTGCGACCTGTCCTAGGGACCCTGCTTTGGCAAGGGGGTTGGACCCGATGATCTCTGGAGGTCCCTTCCAACCCCTATGATTCTGTGATAAAGGTTCAATAGTTATTGAGGAAGAAAGAAACCAAATTGATTATATAACCTTAATGCCCTTGTGAAAACAGACGAAAAGGCAATTTCATATTTATAAGACATTTAATTAAGAACCTCAAGCCAAAACATAAGCACTTTTGTTTTCTTAAATTAAGTCCCTAATTTCACTTGCAGCTACTCTAGTTCTCTGGTCAATTCTCTCCATCCAATTGCTCTATATCTGTCCTTCAAGTCTGAATAAGCTTTCTTTCACATTATTTCCATTATTGAGAAATACCTTTCCTTTTTCCTCAATGCAACTCAGATAACAAATTTATCCATCAAGTCTCTTAAAGACAACCTCCTTTCATATATAGCCTTGATTTATGCCCACAAATTTATTTTCGCAAGAAAAAAATACATGTGCAACTTCACAAATGGCTCTAAAGGGAATTTCTTCTAGGCAGCAAGCAGAGAATGAGCAAAGGATCTACCAAGCAGTTCAGACTGAGAGAAGGTTCAAAGTAGCATGCTATTCAACTATTTTAAAAGGATGCAAAGGCATATCATCTTATGTGAAAGGCAAGAAATACCAATTTGAGACTTAAAATTAATCTACATCAATTGAATCAATGGATTTCCTCCATAAATTGATGGGGATAATGGATTAAATAAAAAATCTAAGGCTACAGCTTCCTAGTTTACTACCCAGATGAGACCAGTTCTCTGAAAAAAGAAATTCATCTAGAACGCGCTGAGTCCAAAATGCTGTGATCCCAGAATTCTGAAAGCCAGATCTAAAAGGATCGTGTAGAAATAATTTTTCTTCCCTGAAAAATTGTATGTCTACCCAATATAAATAACTGTCTACATACAAAACCTAAAGAGAAGAAACAAATAAGACACCAGGTTGAAACAACCTAGATTAATGATAATATTGATTACCCAACACTAATCTATTAAAGGAGATTTGTTCCACATTGTAGTCACTTGAAACACCTGCTTTATGACTTTAAGATGACACACTACATTTTGTGTCAGTCACTTTTAGCCTGAGGCTTCTACTGATATTTTGACCATCAATCTTCCTCAGCATTACCCTTAGGTAGTCCATTAGGTCATTTATCATGGTTATCAGTGAAATCAAAGTTATGGAAGAAACTGCATGGCAGGCACTGATGAACAAGAGAAGCTATGGACAGTGTGGTCAAGTAGGAGAGCAAATGTGTCCTGAATCATCCTAGAACATCCTCATTTTAGAAGTGCAGGTTGACCAGTCTAATCAGATTTCTTGAATCACAAAAGCATTCAACTGATCCTCAAAAACCGAAAATGAAAACCTTCCCATGAAATTAAGGGAATCACTTATTTTAAATCCCATTCTAACAAAAATTCTTGATCTAGAAGAGGTTTATTATTTGAGCAGCAAGCATCACTGTGATGACCACGTCTGTCACAAAAACTTTAGCATGTAATATATAAGCATTCTGTATATACACACATACACACGCTTAGGCACATAAGTATGTATTGATTTTCACCTATTCACAGTGTTAGGGAACAAGGGAAAAGGGAACATGAACCAACAATCTTTTAATTTACATTAATTTTTTGAAATTTTTTAACTACTTTAAAATTTTTTTTTAATAAAAACTGTGCCTGCTTGGGGCATAAAGACATCGAATTGTAAAAGGCAACAGAAATTAAATCCAAATCTATCAAATACTTGCGTAACAATACTGGGGCTCAAAGAAAGATAGAAAATTATTAAAGCTAACTGAAATCCCAGTATCTTGACCACGTGTCTATTTTTTTATATGAATTATTAAAGATGAATGGAAGTAAATTATTCCTATCATAATTAAACTCCGTAATTCAATCCTACCCCTTAAACACATTTCCTCCTATAACTTGTTTGTTGCTTTAACTTAACTACACCGTGTTATGACTTTAGCAAGTTCCCCACCCAATTTAATTACTGTATTTATTCAAATGGCAGAAGGTGGGTGTGCATGACCCCTTGGCATGCTCTCTTTCCAAAGCACAAGAGAATCCCAGTCTGTAGCTTTTCTCTCTTAATAAGCCGTGCTCCCAGGAGATGGTATAAGTTTAGCTTCTGTTGGTGGAACAGAGTACTAGCCTCAAGAAACACAGGGCTAAGCTTTCCTGAAAATCTGCCAGAAGTGTAGAATGGGTTCTCACACAAGCATTTTGAGAATTCCTGTTCAAAGCTTTTAATTCTATTTAAATGTTGTCCAGAGAAGGAAAGACAGGAAATAGGGGAACGAGAGGGAAGAAAGGGAGAGAAGTCTCTCAAGCAAGCTAGCCATCTTCTGGTAAACACACTAAATCATATCTTCAACCTATACATCACTGAGGAAATTGTCCATTATATTCACAAGAGAAACAGGAGTATTCTTTTTCATATTTCAAAAAGCTGTGTCAGGCTGAACTTCAGACCTATCCCATACCCTCTGTGTCTCCTAGGATAAGTAATTTATTCCCTGCAGCAAAACCTGCTTAGTATACTAAATTCAACTGTATAAAATTACACACAAAGCTACCAAAAATACAGAAGCTGCCAAATAAAGCACATGCCTAACTTGACTGTCCGATACCTGTTTGGACAGGATGACCTCCAGAGGTCCCTTAGAAAACAAATCACCTCCACATACATGTAGCATGAACTAAGAGTTCACCTCAAATTTTAATTCTTAAATTTCTTCCCTTAAAAATATCTGGATTAACAACATCAGTAAAGTGGGTTGTTTTTTTTTTGCTCTCACTTGCATTAAGTTGCCTGATGAAACATCTATGCCATCAGATGGACCATACAGGCATAGACAGTCCACAAATACAGCTGCCACAATAAAACCAATGACCAGAAGAAGCTCAGGGAGTAACTATGGCAGCAGCACACCACCACCCTTCCAGCATGTCCATGGGCATTCCCAGGTATTGAAAACAGCAAGCAAAGGTGACACTCAGAAACCACCACTAACCAAGAGCTTGTGTAAAAGACACAAACACGCATTGCCTCCCATCTCTTTTTCTACACTTTGCATCTCTAAACTTCTCCAGCCCCATCTCTTTTCTTCCTTTAACCAGGCATTCCTATAATATTCTTTTTAAGGTGATCATCATTCTCCAACCACATGAAAAGGGAAGACAAAGAGAACCAGAAGGAATTGCAAAGCCACATAAGGAATGCTTCTCAAGTGTAACTGCTTTTGTCAAAAGAGCAGAGACAGCATCCATTTTTTCCAAGATTTTGGATTTGTTTTGTATAAGAAAAGCAGCAATCTGTAATCTCTAATGGCTCTACAGAAGAATAGGACTACAGAAGTGGTACCTCACAATGCCACTTGAGAAAGAATCATTAAGAGATAATCTTTTATCTTGCATTGGAAACGTGTCCTCATCTGTGGCATCCAACTATAAGTACTTCTTCCCAAGTGTAACCTTACAGAGTTCTTCCCAGAAGTCAATTCCAATCAAAAGGGTTTTCTCCTGCATCTAAAAAGAACAGTTTGTAGGCTTTCTCAAAACCCTTTGAATAAACATCATGTCAGAAAAGGTCAGAAGATGAAGAATTATATTTGCCTACAAATACAGCTATAAAAAGAGCAAAATACGTCACTGATATATCCAATATATGCAGATCCAATTTTGTCACTCACAAATGCATTCATTTATGAATATTGCAAATAATAATAGGAATGAGAGCTAAGGAAGTATATAAGGAAAAAGAGAACAAAAATTACTTTTCACCTATAGATCAAGCATCAAATGAGATTTCTCACCACTATGACAGAATTTCCTAAGCCTTGCAACAGGTTTATTATCACTTCCATGACAGTTTTTGATTTACATTCTAAGCACAGTTCTGCTTGAACTCTCAGGTCAAACCGTTCAAACTAACAGTTTGCATTAGGCAACACTATAAAAAGCAGTTCTATTTTAATTGCCCTGATTGACACACTGCTCTTTTAGAGCAAAAGAGACTCCATAAATTTCAATATTGTTTTTTTTTTAAATACACATTAATGTAATAAATTAAAATATATAACTAATATTATTATTTATTAACATTAGATAAAGGACATGAAGGAATAGATGTTGCCAGTAACACAAACTAAAACCTGTACCCGGTCCAATATTCCAGTTTAAAGGAGTAGTAAAAAAGCTAAGTTTGTGCATGACAAATCTGTCAAGCATGAGATGGCAATCCCAGCTGCCTGACAAAACAGCTGTTAGAAATAGAATTTTTAAAGTAATTATATAAAATGCCAGGGACATATTGATTTCCAGAAGGTGCCATTCAACATAAATACCAAATGCAAAAGGCTGCTTTACTTTAATGTACAGAACTCTTGTTCATAATTAAACAGAGATTAGTAAAACAACAGATCCCAGAAAACTTTCATTCTGATACTGGCTACCCAACTGAGCAACCATAAAGACATTTTAAATGGATAAACATACAGATAAGTACACAGAATACTTAAAATTTCTTTAGGAAGCAGACTTCAAGAGAGTCTTGAGCTAAAATTTTCATGCAAGGTTCTGCTTTTAAAATTTTTGTTTCATTTTTCCTTCTGTTTATTTTGGTTTAAAATTACCGGTTTTCCAACGCAGTGAAAATAAAATCCAACTGCAGCACATAAAAATTAGGCATTATTTTTACCCAAAATAACAAAGAGACGAGGCAATCTATTTCAACCTTAAAGATATATATTCCCCAAAGAAGAAGTTTCAAAAATAACAACTAGAAAATCATTAGCGTATTTGTTCTTCCCAGCCTTAAATCAAACTGAATTTTTTTAGGAGCATAAATTCTACTCTCAGGAGCAGCACAGTTCAGGGAGTTAAAAATGGAAGCTTACTCTAGCTTTTTGTCCCATAAGCATATGTAGCTGTTCAGGACATGTTTCACATTCCCCAACAAAGTACAGTCAACTTTTTAGTAGAGAATCTAAGCTTAAAAATGACCACTTAGAACTCAATTGCAGAATACCTGTTTTCTGACACGTCACTCACATGGCTCCTTTATATAACATACCTGGTAACCAGCCACATACCAAACTTTGGTCTGCTCTGGGTATCAGATTTACACTAAAAGAAGCAAATTTGGTTTAAAAAGTTACTTTCTATTGGCACAATACGGATAACCTACAAGACTGTCTAACATTGTCCTAACAAAACTTCAACTCTGACCGTAAGACATAAAAGAACTGTTTGATCTTTACCTTCATTTAAACTTTAGCCCCCAGGCCAAAACTGGTTGCCAATTAATGTTAAAAGATGTTTAATGATGCAGGTGTTTGCCCATTGGCAATGACACTTGTAACACCGCAGACTACTAAAACTCTGTCTTCAGTAGAATCTACCTTGATTCCAGTAGTCTCCAACAGCTACCAGGTTAGCTAAACCACAGCAAACCAGTGACAGCCAAAGCAGCAGAAGCAACCACCAGCACCATCAGTTACTGTTTTGGCTGCTAGACAGGTAAAACTAATGTTGTCCTTAGGGTAAATAATACACAGATTGAGGCAGTTCGACCTCTTTGAATCTGCAGGCCAGGAGTCAGTTTAAAATCACACTCATCTCCAAAATGACTGGAGTGCAGCTTCAGCTCACAGGGATAAGCACTTGGATGCAAACAGGTGCCCCAAGAGATGTTTCAAATGAAATCATGGCCTGTAGTTCTCTACCATGTTGTAGATATCATACTGCAACCACACCACACTCTAGCCTAAATATCCTACAAAATTAGCAGGATACTATTAAGAAGGAGCAACAGGTAAAACAAAGCAGCCAGAAATTCTAAAATTCCCAAGTCTTTCATGCATGCAATCTTAACAACTGTCATGTTCCAAATTTTTTGGTCAAACCCATGTTGGGTAGATAGCAACATACAATTAACACATCAACACTATGGGAAACACTAATTCAGCATCAGGCACTAAAGCAAAACAATATACAAAATACATACATTGGGGGGAAAAAAAAGTAACTCTCCCCAGAAAAACAGCAAAATCATCACATTTGCAGAGTTATTCGGAGTATTTTGTAAGGCTTAGTAAGTTCTGACTAGTAGTTTGACAGATCCATTTAATTTTATTTCTAGAGAAATAAAGTACAGGTTTTGATTCTTTCCTTGTTTGTTCCTTTGCATCCATGCTGTGGATCCTACTCTTCAGCGAACAGAATCTATCGAATTTCTTAGCACCACACTACACTTCAAAACTTGCAGCTACAGTGGATATATATCAAGTAGCAATTAATTTGGTATAGTTATTATGTTAAAAAAACCCCACAAAACCTGACATTTGTGTCAAGTATTAAGATTTTCGTATTAAGGCCTGCGTACCCAAACTTATCTTGCACCCATCTAATTTTCTAATTATCATTAATTTTAAGATTCATCATATATGCAGTTTAATTCTGCAGTGAATGAATGCATAATAAAATTCAGCGGGACCTCTCTGTTATCTACCACTAAACTCAGCATCTCCCAAGCACTTTCCTCTATACACCCAAAACCAACCTGTTTAGCTTCTCTACTGCTCTGGGATTCTGAAGACACAGTTGCATGCTATCAGGAATACCCACATGCAGCTACGTTCTCCTGGAGCCACGGACCTCTCACAGCACCATAACAGCATTACAGCAGTACTACAGCAACCACGATTTGTGCACTTTACGTGGACTTGAGCAATGATGACAGGTACCTTCACAGTCATAGTTCGCTCATGTACTAACAAATGCCACAAAAATTATCAAGAAGTATAAGTAAACATGAAAGCAGGCACGGAAGGAAAAACCACAACATTGCTCAATGCCCTAACAAAATCAAAGCACTTCAATAATATGCTAAATATATAAGGATGTAAGCAAGACCTTGGCAATGCTCCAGTTACCTGTTGCAAGTTCACCAACTTCATTTCTTGGGCACTGATACAAGTATACCTTACACACTGCTCTGCTAATACACTGCACTGTTCTAAGAACAGCAACTTTGACTCCATGCAGTTCAGGGCTTATTACTTTCATAGAATCACAGAATTGTAGGAGTTGGAAGGGATCTCAAGAGATCATTGACTGCAACCTCTCTGCCAAAGCAGGTTCCTTCGGACAGAAAGGAACCTGCCTGTAAAGGAAATATTCTAATAATAAAGCTTTTATCTTCTTGAAACACTACCTCACTTACATCTATACTTTTGTATATGACTATGTACTGATGGCAAAAGATGGGACTTCTGAAAAAAATCCCTTTTCTTCACAAATGTTACTGAGAACATACATCAAAATGTGAAGATTTAGTATAAATTAAAACCTTGGAACTATTTCAATATCTAAACACTGCCCATATATTCCACATAGCAGCCACCAAAGCAAGCAGCAGTCAAACTGGAATTTGTTTAGAATACAGATGGAAAAACAACCAAAGGGCTGGATCTAGCCTGCAAAGCAGACTTTTATTAGGCCACCAGCAATGCCTGATAGCCAACTCCTGGACAAGCCAAGTCCATCCCATTAGTCAGCCAAGCAAACTGCAGATTCTGTTGGGAAAGACAATAAATTTGTTAGGGTTTACTTCTAGGTCAGTGCCAGTGCAGCCCACACTTAGCCCTCTCTGTTTTGGGGTAGCTCAGCTCAGGAAGCAATACAGTCACTATAGTGAAGAACAGGGCAAAGAAGGGACCCGACTTCAACTACTGCAGTGAAACACCAACGCAGGTATTTCCAGTGACAGGCATCCAACCCAAGAGTTGGAGTTAAGTGCGCGGAACAAACCACAGAGTTGGGCTGGGTACAGAAGAGTTTATTACCTGAGTCATCACCATCCATTCCAAAACTAGGCTGGCTTCTGCAGAATCATTCTTTCAGGTAATCCCGAATCATGCACCCAGCACTCTGGGAAGCTTACTGGTCATGCAGCCAGCTGTAGTGCTGCACTGCAAACCAACCACACCCAAAGCCAGAGACAAAAAATGAGACCAAGAGAGAGTTGGGCTGGGCTGACGCTCTGAGACAGAGTTGACAATGTCAGTAAGACCATTCAACCAGTTGTTTCTGCTCCACACTCACTCCGCATCCCAATTCTAGCATCACAGTGAAAGGACATTCAGACCAGCTGTGCACAGTAAAAACACAACTCAGACAGGATACTTCAGTTCCACCTAACTAGTACCTCTTTAATACAGCAGTACGTTGAGTGTGCTGCTCCAGATTGCAGCTGTCTCTGGCAGTAGTACAGTCATGTTGGCAATCACACTTCATGAACGTTGTCAGGCCCAACCTAAGTCCATATCCCTAGCTCCCCTTCTCCCTTAATATAATACCCTCACCCTCTGTCAAAATTCCTGCTTGGCTATATGACAGACAACACAGCCTTGGTGCCCACCCCACCTATCTTGGAATAACAGTCATTTTGGTACAGAGACTCTCAAGTGGTTTAAGCCAACTTAGCTGACTTAGCTGAAAATGTCTTCAACATCTTTCCCTGTGTTTTTCACAATACCACTGTCACCAGTTTTACACACTGCCAGGGCTAACTCAGCCGCTTATGTCCTCAGAAACCAAAAGGTTGCCTGCACTGCTTCTCTGTTGATGACAACTACTGCTTTCAGTACCTCTCTGACTCTACACATGGCTCTCAAGAAGCTGCATGACTCAGGTTACATTTTTGACACTATAATACAAGCAAATTACATTTTTACTAGTTTAAAAAATAAAATGTTTCTAGTATAGAAAAAAAATCCACAAAGGCCTGATATGGCCACAGAAAGATACTTCAGAAATGGGCTCTGTAGTCACAGACTGCATCCTTATAATTTGCAGATACCCTTACAATCATGAGAGGAAAGGTACCATGAATCATTGTTGTTGGCTTAGCACGATCACCTGCAAGAGAAGTTCCATGAACAAACAATTTTATTAATGGTCTGTAGCATCATGCAAAAATTAGCTATTCTACAGGCTTGCCAGTGCCCACCCATTACACAGCCACAATCAAGCTTCAAAACCATACTATGTATTCAGATTAGTGCAGGGAAATGTAACATATAAGGTGAGGGCTCCCATACGCATTCACACTCACTTCCTTAAGCTGACAGTCTTTGGGTTTTAAACCCTTTTAGCCAGAGCGTAACATACTAATCACTTCACAAGGTTGTGAAGGAAAGGACAGAAGACCCTTGCCTACTACCACTAGACAGCCTGAACACTAAGTTGTGTTCAGTACAGGAATATTAAATCCATAGGTGATTAATTCACAGGGGGAAAAAAACAGGTACTCCTGTTCAGCAAATAAACAACTGCCTTCATCTACATCCCTTCTAAAATTCACTATTCGTTGCTTCATTCACACTCTGCAGAACAATGATCTGTTACTCAGCCTTTTTTGCTTCACAGTAAAGTCACCTTTAATGAACTCAGAAAAGGGTAAAAAGTGCAGAAAAATACTACAGAGCTTTAAGGGCGCGGGAGAATCACCGACACCTTCTAATGTTTGATCTGGTTTAACTACATAGAGGTCAAAGGGAGACACGGGACAAGGGGGTGGGAGATGCTGCGGGGAGCTAGCGACAAACCGGTGCCCTCTGGGCCGCCTGACAGCCAGGCTCCGGGCAGAGCTGGCTCGCCGGGGCAGAGGCGGGCGCCACCGGAGCCGCAGCCAGCTCGGGGTGCCGGGACCGGAGCCGCGCCGGGCAGCGGCCGGGTGCGCGCTCCCGCCCCATGGGGAGGGGGGGGAACAGCGGGCCGCCCGTTCTCCTCCCTGCGTGCCCCAAGCTCCGGCCCCACAGCCCGCGGCCCTTAGGCGCCTCAGCGAGTGCCGCCACCCGCTCCGCGTCCCTCCCCTGAGCGGCGCCGCACGGCAGGCCCACCGCAGAGGACGCAGGCCCCCCGCGGCGCCGCATCTCGGGCAAGGAGGGGCGGGCGAGAAGGGGGCACCGGCTCCCTTCACGGAGATACCGGGGCGCCCCGCGGCCGGAAAGGTTCGACCGAGCGGCGAGGTCGCAGCGCGGGCAGGGCACAGGCTGCCCCCGAGCGGGGGCATGGGGAACCGCGCCGCCGCGCCGGGCTGCAGCCTCACCGTTGCTCGCTCCTGGGGCAGCACAAGGACCCGGCCGCCCGCTGCTTCCGCCGCTCTGGGCCCTCCGTCGGCTTCGTCCGCCATTTTGAGAGGGAGAGAGGCGGCCGGCGGACGCCGTCACCGCCCGGAAGGAGCCGACGCCGTCACCGGGCCGCTGCGCCTTGTCGCTTCCACAACCAGTCCCCCGGGTGGCACGAACCACACCGCGCAGACGCCACCCGGCCTGCGCGCATGCTCCGTAGGGCCGCCTCGGTCAGAGCTGAGCGGGGGTGATGGCGGCGGAGCGGGTCGTGAGCTCTGTCCCTGGGGCGGCGGGGCAGAGGCGGCCGGGCTGTGGAAAATGCTCGAAAATGTTGCTTTTGCAAATTGAAAAGGGTTATTGTATCTTTTTACTGACTGGAGAGGTGAAAGACTCATCATAAATCCTTTGTTGGAGAATTTAGGAAGATAAGGAAGTTTTGCTGTTAATTGTGTTAAAAGAATTACCACTGACACCTACACCACTTGGAAGAAACACCAATTAAGGCGACAGCTAGAATCAGACAAATATTTTGAAAAGTTAGAGAATCATTATGTTAGGATTAAGATGTAGTAAAAGAAACTTTATAGAAAAGGGGATTGAGACGGGGCTTTCCCACAAGATGCTTACGAAGGGTTAAAGGGCGCTTGCTAATGAAATGNAAAAGGAAATATCCAATTATATTTGTGCCACCTGGAACAATCACAACTACGCATGTGCCAGGGGAAGTAGGTGAAAAGTTTAACCTGAGGAAGACTTCGAGCCTTCTTCACTGAGACCCCCGACGACCACTACCATGAGACAGTGCGCAGATGCAATTGGGAGGAGTTTATGGAAATCACCTCTGGGAACTCATTTTAATACAAAGCAGGACGTGATGACTATGTATAGGTGTATGAGGTAACCTAATGATTTCTGACGGGGATATGGTATAAAAATGCTACAAACTCTGACTAAAAGTGTGCCTACTTTGTTAGGTCACCTGCTCTTGCAAGAACGTATAATAAATTACTGCTTCACTAATGTGTCTACCGCGAGTCCTTTCTTTAGGACCATTGGCATTTCTAACAGGAGGTTGAAGGCTGGAAGGCACAGTGGGCCCTGGCCGGGCCTGCTCAGGAGCGCTGTGAAGGGCTAGGGAGGCCCAGACCCATCCGGTAGTGCCTCCTGCCTCCCACCTCCCGCGGGAGGCCGAAGCACAGCGCTTCCCTGGCACCGTCAGCACGATCTGGCAGGAAAACTTGCATAGGACGCGGCAATAGCTTTAGGCACATACCTGTCTCCAAAGTCAACTTGTTTCCTCCAGGCCTTCTGCTACAGCGTAAGCGTCCTGGGTGCTCTGCCCAGTTTGCTGCTCGGGCAGAATATTGAGGCACTTGGAAACTTGACTGTTTTATGACAGATATGGCCTAAGTACCGCTGGAAGTTTTCCAGAGTGTTGCAAGTCAGTCTGTTTGTGCAATTCCCCCTGTTTGTACCTCTACAGGGCCTGTGAAATAGGCAAACAGCCATGGCTTTGGACCTTGCAGGCATACATACCTACATCCAATCAAATGCCTCTTACCTCTGCCTCCTTCCATCATAGTCTTAGTGCTTCAAGCCTCCAAGCAGCTTTTCTGTGTTCCTTAGTTACCAGTATGGATGGGATAAAACTTGCAGGTTACCTTTTCAGGTATATTAAATATATTTTTCTCACTGTACTTGGCCACAGGTATCCACAGAGTTCTTCTCACGTCTTCAGAGCAGCTGACCGTAGCTTTTCTGTAGTAGCTACCACTCATCTTCACTTTAATAAACCACTGCAGACTTATTTACCCTATTGAAACCTGTAATTTAAAACTACCACGTAGATATTGTCATTGTGAAAGGTTTAGGTGCAAGACATGAAAAAGGACAAAGTGAATTTTGCTATTGAGCTACTCAATCAATTCAAAGCATCATCTAGTCTCATCTCTGTATTCAGATCTGTATTTCAACCCTTTCCGATAGCATGGCCAACCACTACCCAGCAGTGTTTGCACAACAGACGAGTTTAGACCGTGATTACCAGAGTCTTCCTCATATTTTAACATCGAGAGTAGCAATTGTATAATCCAGCTTCTGATGCAGTTGAGCAAGAGGGACAAGGCAGTGATTCCAAGACAGCAGCAAACGCACTGAAGCAGAGGGTACACTGCTATCAGTAAAGCTTGACTTTACTGTGGGACTTTTAGTAAAAGCTAAGCTAATTTAAAGCAGCTGCTTTAGTTGCACAGCAATATGGACTTAGAAGAATAATAATACAAAAAATTTGGAACCCGCATATGCTGGGAGACAGCAAAATAAGTGACAGCAAACCTCAGGGAAAAAAACCAAATTGGCACCACTACCCAGGCAGAAATGGCACAAAACACTAAGATCTCCGTGGATACTAAAGAAATGAGAAGAACAAAACAGAAATTCAGATAAATTTTAACAGAGACAAAATGCTGAAGCTTGGCAGTCCTGCTAGAGCTAAAACAAAATGGTGGAACGCCAGGAAGCAACTGAGCAAACCACTGTTTTCAAGATTTCTTCCCAAGATTACCAGGGTTACTGATTGCTGTTGATTTAAAAGTAGTTGTTTGGGGTGTTCTTTGTGGGGAAGTAGGAAGCAAACAAGCAAGATGGAAGGTAGCTGAAAAAAAACCCCAAGCAAACATATATTAAATCCCAGAAAAAAGCAGCTACATTATCAAGAACAGCTGAAAAGTGATGTAATATATTAATAAAGTGTAACTGATCTGAAAAGTGCTTCTCTTGATCAGTGTTAAAAATTAAATCTTTGTCATATGACAAAATACAGGAGGAAATATAATTAAAATTAAGCAATGATCAATCAGAAGCTTCTAACTATTCAAAAAGTTGAGAGCACTACATCAACCGTAAAAGAAAACAGTGATGTAAAATGACAGACTTTTCAGCTAAACTCCGGTTTAAAATGGTAAGGGGAAAAAAGAGACCCTCAAGAGTAAATGTGGGGAGTAGTTAGAGAAAAAAAGAGAGAGTTGATAGCAAAGAATAATTTACCGATTATTAAACTGTATAGTTGCTGTAGTAAGGTTTAGATCAATGCATATGAAAATAAAATTAAAGCACACAGAAAGACTTCTTAAGTACGACAGAAGACAAAAAGTCAATTGCCTGAATTTATGAGAAGGTGGAACTATAAATCTAGGCGGGAGGGGAGGAAAGAACGTTTCCCGGCTGCACATGGAAGCGAGCAGGACAGGACACTGGTCTTGCCACGGTTTTTCTCCTGGCCCGAGGCCTCCCTGCAGTGCACACTGCCCCCGCCAAATCACTAAGAGGGCTTGAGGGGTAACACAGACCGAACTTCGGATGAGGTTCCGGCCTGTTTTGCTTTAGCCCAGGCACCCTCAGAACCCAAGCCACAGGGCGGCCTACTGCCGCCCGCAGCTGCCCAGGCAGGAAGCGTCAGACAAGCCCCCCAGCGTCACCACAAGCAGCCTATTTCCATCTCCCCACGCCCCCTCCCCTC
>VZTU01022318.1:15396-40483 GCA_013400835.1 Zapornia atra | reverse complement strand
AGTAAGTCTTCCTTTACTGCATTTGGCTTGGCAAGTGGTAGAATGCAGCTTCTGATGTTGGTTTCCAGGTCCTTAGTTTATATACACTCATCTTTTAATGGAAGGGCAAATTGCAACCTTACCCTACTGAAGAAACCACTTCCGTTTACTTTTCCTAGACCTCCTTCCACAGGTTTAAATTAAAAAGTATCACACATCCAGCAAGTAAAGGAAATTTTGTTTCTTTTTATTAGAAAGGACTCCTGGAAGTTTGTACCCATGTAGTTGTTGCTACATTCTAAACATTCAAATACAAGCTAACAACCCTGTAGCCTACCTAAGCCAGGTGTTACAGAAGGGGAAAAGCTAGAAATTGTAGCACTGGGTAGGGGGCGGGGGGGACGACCCCACATGCTTTGTCACATATAGCCTATATATGACATTTTACTCCCATTTCCCTCTCAGGCTTCTGTTACCAGCCTCAATGGAGAGGTGGACCCTCAGCTGCAGTACAAACCTCCACAAGCTGTTGTTTTACACATGCTATTGCTATTTTACTTTCTTTGGCTGTGTTGGGTCTTACAGAGAATGCGCTTAGTACGAAAAGCTTTTGAAAAGCTTTGTGGCCAAAGTGGAGACACATGGTCAGCTTTTAGCCACTGAATGAAAATTTTCATTCCCACAACTTTGTCTTTGAATTGGAACTTAAATTAGAAAACTTTTCCCACTTTTAGGTTAGCTGCACCAAGTATATAATACCTTCTCTGTGGGGTTAGACGGTCTGCTTGTCAATTATATAACGAAAAAGGCTTCTAACTACCTGCTGGGACTGCCTTATATCAACAGTATGAAATAAAACCCAGAGGTCAATAACCAATTTGATCTGAAAGTTTCTTAATTTCCTTTTTCTCTCCCTTACAGATTCATTCAACATTCCACACCTGGATAGTGTCCACAATTATTACAGGTACTTTTATTTCTCATGCAGATGCCACTGTATTCAAGGTCAAACTCACTAAGCAATATTCTGTTTTCAGTTATCCCATGCTTTTTCACTAACTTTCTAGTGGTCAGGACCATACTTTTTAATCCCTCTGTCTATCCCATTGCCAGTTGATAGAGCAGAATAGATTGAGAAAATAGTGAATTATTCATGCACACTTCTATCCCCTTCCCCTCTGCGTTTTGTAATGGCATGTATTGTAAGCCTGCCTGTGTCTTGGAAATATTCTGTGCCTTATGTGTTCGGTTTCCTCAGGACAGCTCTGTGATATATTTCTGTAAAGCTAGTGTAAACAAAAAAATAGATGAAAATGAAAGCGAGAAGACCAGGTTTTTAATGTCCTGCATGCCTAAAAGAGCATTTCGCATCATATGGGTCTCAATTTTGTCCGAGCCATTTCCTCACATCTGAGTCATTTTAGAAAACTGAAAGTAGAGAAGCAAGAAGGCAAATGATCGTGATGAGTGGACGAATGTTCTTGAGGAACACACTTGAGATGTATATGTGAAGATAGGTGAGGAAACTTCCGCTCTTCATCTGGCTCTTCTGCTTGGTCATTGTAAGGGTAGCCTCAGCTGTAACTCATGTTTAACTTTTCAGTTTCTCCTGCTCTTCACATCTGAACACAAAATCTCATCTCATAATTTGGTGGTGCTTTGAGTTCTTTGGATCTGCAGGAGGACTTGGAAATCTAAATTCTTTAGTTCAGGCTCTTAAGCCATCCATTTTGCAATAAGATTGCAGATTAAACATCTAATACTTGGTTGCTTCAGTTCCCTGTGGCCCAGCAGTACAGATACATTTTCTGTACATTCTGTGGGAAATGATCCTACAGCAGCTGCATTTGAAGGAAAACATGGAATTCACATGTAGATTTACCACAACAGGATGAATGTGTGGTGCTACAAGGGGTTTGGATGCACTAGATGCACATCCCTACATCTTTCACCACAGTTGTGGCTACGTGACAGTCTAGAATCAGTCTTCACTCAGGTTTAAGGCTGCTATCAGAAGTCCTAGTGACACCCATGGGAACATGTAGCACCAGTGAATTTGCTGGATCATCCCTGAATTGTTTTGCCTAGACAAGTTTACAAGATGCATGGATCACCTGCCTGTAGTCCACACTGAAGATGCATCGATAACAAAAAGGATTGGAAAGGAATAGGGTGAAATTTGGAAGCAATTTAGCCAACCTAAGAATTTCCGAGTGAAATTCTGAGTCAGGTGAAAAAGTCTGTGCTTATTAATTACCAGTCTCTTGCTAAATAAATGTGTTCTCAGTGGGGTTTGCATCGTCACAGCAAAATAAAAGAAATTTTAATGAGATTTCTCACACCTAAGACTGAAGAAAGGCCTTAAAAGGTATTAAGCATCACTAATAAAATTGTCCTGGAAAAGATAGTTCTGCCTTTAATCTGATGCATCAATAAAATATAAAAATTAAGAACATTTTTCTTCCACCCCTTCCTTGCAAAGTTACAGTCAGAAGTACATCTCTAAGTGATAACAAAGCACTGTCTGCTTGCCTGAACAAATAATTCATTCTTTGCTGTACACATTAGTGCTGTAGCTTGCAGATATAAAAATAGAGGCCAAGGCAAAGTCATTCAACACCACGTTCTGTGTTCATTATGTATTAAAATTAAAGAAGGCAGCACTTATATTGAAATGTGGTATTTTACATAAAAGCATAGGTTACTGTTTCATGCCCCCAGAGTTAGCAGAGGATGATTCATTTGTTACATATATTTCTAAGTGAGACTAAAGGAAGAAATCTTAGGATTAGGATACTAAGCTTCCACTTTTCCTATAGAAATTCATGAAGGTAACATTAAGTTCCAAAAAATAAATGTTGTGAGTGGGTCTTTATGGCATTAGAAGTATTGATTTATACCTGAAACTTGGTTTTAATTTATTGGCTTTTATTCTGTTCACATCAACCTTTCTGACCATTTTATTGTTTATACTGATGGGTGAGGGAATAGTAAATATGAACTGCTTTCTGGATGGTTGTGTTCAAATTATACTCATCATCTGAGCTCAAGGATGTTTTAGCTTCCACAAACCATGCAGAAGGTTTAAAAAAAACTACAACAAAAGCTAAAAAACCAAATATACACACAAACCCCAACCCAAAATAAAAAAACCCCCAAACAAACTAAATATTCCCCCCCCCCATTTAAGCCCTATAAATTTTAATCTCAGATTAAAATCACAGTCATTTTAGTTACAAAATTTAACTCTTAATTGAGCAATTCAGTAGGCAGTATTAGTTGGAAGGTTATATATTTCTTTGCCAGTGGGTGATATGTGCAATTTCCATCTAGCATCAAATATCAAAAACACTTCAGTTTTAGAAGTTAGAAAATCTGAAGAAAACTGTTGTCAATGGAAGGAGAGAAAATAACATACATATTCATTATTACCTGTATTTATTGTGGCCAATATTAGCGTAAAACTAGAGGTGGGAAAAAGAATTAGTTGACATGTCTTTTAAGTCCTTCCCTGTTTACAGTTCTCTCTTGAAGTATTTTAAGATCAAGATTCAAGAGCTCGATTAGCATCAGGTAATATGCAATAGAGCATAAGATTTTCTAGGCTGAGAAACAAAAAAGAGTCATAAGCAAGAGGAAGAGCTGCTGCCTTTGCTATTAGTGAGGTTTGGCAGAGCATACTGGTTCTGGAAAGCCAATGGCATCCTGGCTTGTATCAAAAATAGTGTGGCCAGTAGGTCTGGGGAGGTGATTGAGCCCCTGTACTCGGCACTGGTGAGGCCGCACCTTGAGTGCTATGTCCAGTTCTGGGCTCCTCACCGTAAGAAGGACATTGAGGTCCAGAAAAGGGCAACCAGTCTGGGGAAGGGGCTGGAGGGAAAATCCTATGAGGAGTGGCTGAGGGAGCTGGGGATGTTCAGCCTGGAGAAGAGGAGGCTGAGGGGAGACCTCATCACCGCCTACAATTACCTGACAGGAAGGTGTAGAGAGGTGGGTGATGGTCTCTTCAGCCAGGTGACAGGAGACAGGACAAGGGGAAATGGCACGAAGCTGCACCAGGGCAGGGTCAGATTAGATGTTAGGAGAAAGTTCTTCACTGAAAGAGTTGTCAGGGCCTGGAACAGGCTGCCCAGGGAGGGGGTTGAGTCACCTTGCCTGGGTGTGTTTAACAGATGAGTAGATGAGGTGCTCAGGGATATGTTTTAGCATAGGACAGGAATGGTTGGACTTTATGATCTTAAAGGTCTTTTCCAACCCTGTGATTCTGTGATTTGGATCTTTTGGAAAAAAAACTGAAAAGGCTTGATACTTCTGTGGTTCAAAATCAGCCATCAGTGTAACTTCAGAGATCTCTATCCAAATTTGATGTCCCCGGTGTTTCTAGGTAAGGAAGGAAACATTATTTTTGAACAATTCTTTCAGATACCACCAATAAACACAGGACAAACTTCTCTTTCCTTTATGAATCCCCAGTAGTTACCACTTCCCACCAGGGGAAGTGTATTTCTGCTAACAAATTTCAAATGTGTGCCAAACTGCCACTTAGCGTACAACCCATCTGATGCATCTTCTCTGAAGTACAGACTTTTCAGTGCCACAGATGTTTAAAAGGAGGCTTTACTGCAGCAGGAAGATGGAGCTAGATCTAATGCAAGAAATCTTGCATTTATATGAAGTAGGTCGTTGTCGTTTGTCATTGTCACCATTGCTGCAAGCTTTCCTGACAACAAGATTGTCATTTTCTTTTGGCAGGAAGTACTCTGCGTGGCGTAAAGATGGCTCTTTCCATTATATCCACACCACCCCCTTTGGGAACTATTCATTCATCTGTGTGGATGCCACTCTCAGCCCAGGTCCTAAGAGACCCTATAATTTCTTCGGGATTTTAAACATGGTATTTGATAAATCTTGGCATTCCATTTTGCTGTCTGTTTTATTTCTCTAGTGGGCTTTAGGGTTTGGGGGGGGGGATGTTTTTGGGGGTAGGTAGGGGTGGAATGTCTTTATTCTTATCAAGAACTGTCTGAAAGATTTGTGTTCATCTAAAAGAGTCTTCATGTTTTTAAGTTATTATGCATGTGGGACATTTATTTAGAAAAACTGAGTGTGTCAACACTCACTATATCTTCTCCCTTAAGAAAGAACCAGTACAGCAATGTAAAATTAGTCATTTTAAGGACACTCTCAGTAGTTTCTTAGCTTTTAGCTAGACTTGAGCGATATTTTCCCTCCTTTTTGCTTTGGTAGATGCTTTTTTTCATGGATATTACAGACGAGTTACACTTGTCCATGGAATAATGTGAAAGATAATGTTGTAAAGAAATGTGTCATTTATGCAAGTGAGGTCTGATCTTCTGAGACCATAAAAATTCCATGGTACTGTTTTGAAGGAGTAATGCTAATCCTATAGTTTAAATCACATCTCAGATAACATTTGGCTTCCCTTTGATTTTTCTCTGTAGCTTATTGACATGTAATTGTTCTTGAGATCCTCTTCTGAAATGCTGGCAGAGAGTTACAGTACTCTGGTGCATAGATGTCATATTTTGCCTGTGGGAGTGACCTCAAAATATTCTCCCTCTAATCTTGTCTAAAGGAGGGTCTAGTTTTAATAGTTTTTAAAGCTAGTTTAAAATAGTTTGTAAAGCTCTTGGTGATAATTAGATGAATGGTGCTGCAGGATTGCCAAGTACTGTTCTCATTGTTTATGGTAATCCATAGTGGATGCAGTAGATTTACAGGCAAACTCAAGGATCTGAGAAGTACTGTTGAGTCTAGAGCTGGCTGCCATAGGTCAGACCTTTTCAGTTTGGAGTCCAGAGAGCGTAATTTGCAGGTTTTTTTCCCCAAACTAAAAATAAAGGTAGCCACCTGTATATTTAAGAATTAAACCTCTGCAAGGAGTATGAAAGTTTGTATTAGTGTTTTGATTGCATAGCATGGGTAAAAATGTTATCAAGATCCAGATGCATAAAGGCAAAGGAAATATAATCTCACTTAATGAACCTATTAATGTAACACAGAATGGTACACTGAATCCATTCTCTTTTTGGCCTTTTCCCATGTTTGGTTGCAAGGAAGGTGCTGAGTGTCTTGATTTCACTTTCTTTTTCCAGCATCAGATTTTAGGGGTGTGTCTAATAGCGTGGTTTGTCAATGCACAGGTCCCTGAAGCAACTGATGGTATTGTCTGGAGGTTTTTTAAAAAATAAAACAAAACCTTTCGTTTTCTTCATTAGTTTCTTTCTGCTTTCCTTCTGCTGTTGTTTTCAAACACCCTGAAGTTTGAACAGGTTTGTTTGTTATTCAAACATCTGCCCATTTCAGAATCAAATGAAAGAGCTGTCTTTGATGGCCACAGAAAGTCTGAAGAGCAATCATACTATCTGGTTTGGCCATTTTCCTACCTCAACAATCATCTCCCCAGCTCCAGGAATAAGAACATTAATGAGGTGAGACCTTCCTTTTTCTTCCTGCATGTTTTCAGCCTGAAGTACATTTCTTGCTGATTTCCCATACTCATCTGTCACTTTTCAGGTTTTCTGCAGTGGTATTTCCTTCCCACCCAAATAATTACAATTCTTACACTGTTTTTTGGGGGGATTTTTTCAGTTCTGCCACAGCTTATTTGTGTGGACATCTCCATACAATGGGTGGGCTGATGCCAGCCTTGCACAGTCAACACCATGGCGGCACTCTGGAACTAGAACTGGGAGACTGGATGGATAATAGGAGGTGAGTAAACCCTGTATGAGGAAAATATTTTGTTATATGGAGCCTACATGGTTATACTGTGACTCACTTTCATGCTCTTTGGAGAATTTCCCTATTAAAGTTTTAGAAAACTGTTTGTATATATAAATTTGGGGTAATTTTCCCCCTATGCCAACAGTTTGTAAAAAAATTAAGTAATTTTTGATTGATTCTTGATAGCTAAAAATTAAAAAAGAAGACATCTAAATGTCCATTTAGTATGTCCATTCAAAGTAGACAAATAAATTGGAATAAAATTCAGCATCACTACTTCAAAATACCAGCGTTTGGCACCAACTGTCAGAATTTTGAAGGAAAAGTACTCTATCTGAGAAATGTTAACTTTGCAGCATATGAAAAACTGTCATGGAATGTGTAGTGTATTAGATTTTATTCTGCAGTAACCCTCAGAGAGATACTTATATACAGAGAATCATAGAATCATAAGGGTTGGAAGGGACCTCGAGAGATCATCAGGTCCAACCACCCTGCCAAAGCAGGGTCCCTAGGACAGGTTGCACAGGGAGGCATCCAGATGGATCTGGAATATCTCCAGAGAATGAGACTCCACACCCCCCTGGGCAGCCTGTCCCAGGGCTCTGTCACCCTCACTGTGTAAAAGTTCTTCCACATGTTGGTGCGGAACTTCCTATAATCTAACTTGCAGCCATTGCCCCTTGTCCTGTCTCCACAGACCACCGAAAAGGGGCCAGCCATTTCCCCCTGCATCCCATACTTAAGATATTTATAAACATTAACAAGGTCCTTCCTTAGTCTTCTTTTCTCCAGGCTGAACAGTCCCAGCTCACTCAGCCTTTCCTCACAGGGGAGATGCTCCAGGTCCTTAATCATCTTTGTAGCCTCCTCTGGACTCTCTCCAGGAGATCCCTGTCTTTTTATACCAGGGAGCCCAGAACTGGACACAATACTCCAGGTGGGGCCTGACCAGGGCAGAGTAGAGGGGGAGGATCACCTCCTTCGACCTGCTGGCCATACTCCTCCTGATGCACCCCAGGATCCCATTGGCTCTCTTAGCCACCAGGGCACCCTGCTGTCTCAAAGACAGGAGGAGAACATACAGGAAGAGAACACGCTGGGGTCAGAGTGCCTACCCAGATACTGGAGTAATGTACGTGATACTTGAATTCTTTAACATAATGTTCATCTATCTGATTCACGTGCAAAATTCAATAGGACATTTACAATTTTGGATGGTGCTTCAGTGAACCCAAATAAAATGAAGGTGATCAGAGGTAACCAGCTGTGCAGTTAGGACAGCAGAGTTGGTTAATGGATCATCTACAGAAGAGGATAAATGGAAACTGAATCAAACAAGGTCTGTTTAGGAAGTTGTGAAGCATGGGAATTAGCTCTGCATGCAGTGCTCTGTATCAACAGATTCTTTTTCCTTTCATTACAGGTACCGGCTCTTTGCATTTGATCATGACCTCCTCAGCTTCGCAGACCTTAACTTTGAAGAATGGCCTGTAGTTCTCATCACCAATCCCAAATCCTTCCTTTACAGTAGTTCTGTTCATGAACCACTGGATAAAATCCTTTATTCCACTCATATCAGGTACCCTGTAATCTCTTGGTTTCACAATATTCGACTATATTTTAATAGTTGAAGTCTTCCTTGGTTATGATGTACATCTATATTTATGTGTATATACACAAAACTTTGGGGTTTTTTAATGGGTGTCCACTGTTCTCAGAATTCACTGTTCTCTGGAAGATTGTTCTTGAGAGCTCACTTTATGATTTCCCTTTAGCACAGATATCATACATAGTAATTAATATTTGGGGGTTTTATGCAGTTATTTCCCCTAAATTCAGTTGAACTTCTTTATGTAACCAAAGCTGGTAGAGTTAGATTAACATGTCATCTGTGTGGTTAACCTTACACGGTCATGTTGCCTTCACTGAGTCCAGGCTTTTGTCTACGTAATTTTTAAAGTGTTTCCTTTATTCATTTCAGACTTCTTAACCTCCTGTTTCCAGTTTTACACCCTTGTAGGTCAAAACATCTTAAGCTTCTGCTTTAAGTGTCTCCATCTTTCCATTTCTACCTTTTTCTTTTTTTTTTTTATTTTAATTTCAAATTTCTGTGCCCTTTCCAACATCTTCTATTTGCTGTTAAACCAATGCACATGATATACATGGGTATAGTACATACACAGAATTACAATCAAAAGAAGTTCATCATACTTTTCAGTCAGGAACCAGTGTCCCACTAAGTCTGCCTACCTTCCAGTTTCTTCTTTATAACCTTATCTGATCATTCTTATCGTTATATTAAATGTATGAACTTGTGGAATCGTTCCCCATAACTATATGAGACTCCTTGATTTGCCTGAAGCATCTCCTGGAATGCCTTTTTGTATTACCAGAGATGAGAGGATACAGTGAATCTATGTTAGCATCGCTGTTTCTCTGAGTATAAGCACTGCCAAGGGATGCTACATTTGTTGGTATTTCAGATGTGTGATACCAGCCTTGTGTTCCACTCCACTCCTCATAAATTCAGTTGCAAAGACTGAGAGGTTATATTCTGACTAGGAAAACAAATACAAAGTAAAACCCAAGCAAACCATCACACCCAACAACAAAAGACTTTAGAGACTGGCGATTTTTAACACCAGTATTTAATTCTGTGCCTATCTGTACGTGTGCAGGAGGGTGCATTCCATTTGTGTTAGCAAATGTTCTGAGAGGAAGACTTCTAAGATTATTTCTGCCAGGATAGCAGGATCTCTGCTGATTCTTTTGTCTGTTCCACAGCCTGGTTTTCTGATGGATTCTTTTGCACCATACCATACAGAACTTCTCTTTTTAACTGTAGGGAAGAGCTCCATGTTACCATTAACCTACAGATACTTCACCTTTTTACTTTCTAACTTTTGAACTCTTAAGTACAACATAGCATAATCTTTAGAGACTTTTCTTCAGGAAGTAATGACAAAACTTCAAGTCTGTAACAAATCTGTTTATTTTGCTGTTATTAACTCCTCAGAATTCTGGCCTTCTCTCCTTCCGTCATTATCTCCATCAAAGTCTATATAGATGAAGTTCATTTGGGGAACGCACACCAGGTGTCTGGCCCTCTCTATGTACTGAAATGGAGCCCACAAAACTACAGGGAAGGGTTCCATCACATAGATGTGACTGTCCAGGTAAGGTTGTCCTGGAACGTTGGCATTCTTTGTCTTGAATTTTGTCTGCTCTATCACCCTTCTGCATCATATAATTAGGGACAAAATACATGATAACAGACTTTGTTCAAATTTGCCTGCTTACAAAAAAACACTGACTGCTGAGCTCTGAACATTCATAAAGCATCTGGACCAAGGAAAGGATTCTTACTGTTCGTGAGAAATACATTAACACTTGACAGAAGAGGAAGTAATTTTTCAAAAATAAATTCTTTTGAGTGACCGGCAACAATTTGCTTTTAAGGTTGCCCTGGGGAAAAAAAAAAATTGGGCTTGCTCAAGAAAAACAGGAAGTAGCATCCTGTTTGTTCAGAAGGCAAAGGAACTGGATCTGGAAGATCAGAATGCTGGTTTTCATAATATGTTTTCATGATTTTCATTTCAAGTTCTTTTCATGATTTCTTATAGACTGCCAGTGAATACGGTTTCTGTTTCCCAGAACACCAGACTTAACTGGTGTTAGATTACTGGGTGCAAAAGGCATATTTCAGTGAAGGCTTCTCTTCTTCAGTCAGCTTTGCCCTGCTTGGGGGAACCCAGCTAGGCACTCTTTCTCATAGGACAAGAGCAAGAATGCTTTTTTTTCCTAATGGCCTTTCTGTGCTGCCAGTGTTCAAGCTCCTGGCTTGATACTGATTTCTGCCATGTGTTACTTGGGAAAGATGCATTTTTAGGTGGGTTTTCTCTTTGGGTTGGTTTTTTTTAATGCTGATAAAAATATATGTTCAAAAGTAAGTAACACTTGGTGAGGGTCATACAGGCCTGCATAACAATAGCTTGCCTGCAAATGCATGCTTGTTATCATGTAACTGAGGGAGATTATTTAAAAATTAATTTCCTCCAGTTATAAATCACTATCTATAACTGAATAGTTCTGGGAAAATAAGGAGGATGAAGCACTAACTTGAGTTAGGTATCTGGAGAACATATGAATACTCAGTTGCTGTACTTTTGTTTCTAGAATTGTCTATTGTTTCAGCTGTAATCACACTAAATATACTGAATCCTTTACTGGAAACCATTTACCTTTGCATATCCTTTACATATACACCATTTATTATGTACTGGACGATAAGGGGTCAGTGTTACACACGCAGAAATGTCAAACCCCTGAATAAATGGAGCAGTTTCTAGCAAATACACCAGAAAAGAGGCACAAAAAAAAGCTTCAAAACATTTTAAGATGGGCTATTACCTAGAATTGCGCTTTCAGAAAAAAAATGGTGGTGGCCGATAGTCGTTGTCTTCCACAGGTTGCCAAATCTCTGACTCTCTCCTCCATATGTAGCACTTTCCGATTATGATCTTAAAAATACCAATTAACTTGAAGCTACAAAACTGACAGTAAGTGATCCTATGTAGGTAGAAGTATTTTATGCAGCAGTATACCCGACATCATGCAACAGTTGGATCTTTCCAGAAAAGCTGAAGTGGTAATTAGCAATTTTAACTAGGTATTTTGCACACTACTGGTATCTTAATTTCTCTCTCTCATTATATCAATCTAGGATGCTTCAGGAAGAATTAGCACACGGAGTCATATATTTGCTATGGAAGAAAACCTCTCTCTTAGATTTGCCTTTTGGCCATCTGTTATTCTTCTTGCTGACCACTATGTTCTAGTAAGTCCTTTCAGCAAAAAAGCTGTCCTTCTGTACTGGTTTCCCCAGAGACAACAGGAGGCATTTTTCTAATTCCTGGGAGACTTGAATGCACTTTGCTCTCTCTGGATATGACTTAATCGGCATTGCACAAACATTTCAAGTTTCCTTTCTCAAGTTGCACACTCTGATTGTGAATGTACAGCGATGGTTTGGGCAAACAGTTGACTTCACACACACAGAATCACAAGGTTGGAAAAGACCTTTAAGATCATCGAGTCCAACCGTTCCTGCCCTATGCTAAAACATATCCCTGAGCACCTCATCTACCTGTCTGTTAAACACACCCAGGGTTGGTGACTCAACTCCCTTCCTGGGCAGCCTGTTCCAGGCCCTGACAACTCTTTCAGTGAAGAACTTTCTCCTAACATCTAATCTGACCCTGCCCTGGCGCAGCTTCATGCCATTTCCCCTTGTCCTATCTCCTGTCACCTGGCTGAAGAGACCATCACCCACCTCTCTACAACCTCCTGTCAGGTAATTGTAGGCGGTGATGAGGTCTCCCCTCAGCCTCCAGGCTAAACATCCCCTGGACTTAGGGGCATTTTCTGGGGGACTTCCTGGACTTAATTGCAGCTGTCTGGTTTTGGGCATAGGCATCCACAAATTTTGTACAAGCAAGAAATGGGAAAGAAGCTGCTGGAGATAGTAGACAAAGGGTACATTGAATAAAAGAAAACTTCACCGTGATCTGTTGCAATATCTATTCTTGAGAATGCTGCAAAAAGTCTTGCATCTTCTGCTGACATTGTAGCTAGCTCTAGCAAAGAGGAAGGGAAAATTCCATTGACCTCATTAAGTTCCAGGTCCTATCTGGCGGTGTCACATCTCAGCGTGTGCAAAGAAGGCATGTCATGATAGTTTAGATGCACTTGCAGAACAACATAGGAAAGTCCACTTGATAGTGTCATAATTGGCTCAAAGAAAGTTATTACTGTATTGCTGTTAATCAGTAACTGGTATTCTCTACAATGCCTTCAGTTGCAGTTATCTTCTGTCCAGCACTCAGAAAACATTGTACTTGGTCAGCGTATTTACACTTTCTCAGGCAATGTGTTTTACAGACCCTGTTAAAAGACTCGGGTCTATCACTTTCTGCCATCCAACTGAATTCAAGCCAGTGAGATACCAGTCCAGTAACTTAGAATCTCTTAACTTTCTTGTGACTTTTCAGGTCAATGAAACCACAAACTTTGAATATGTGTTTCATTTAGAGATCTTTGTGTCCTTTCAATGTCCATAAGGTGTGCTCAGAGGTCGCTTAGAGGTTAAAACTGTCATTCCAGGCTCGTGTGCTCTTTGGACTGATCGTGCTGACTCAGATCGCCTTGCTGGTTACTTTCAGATACCTCCAAAAGCCGGTGCTCAAAGGTATGACCCAACGTTTGTAGCTTTTAGAGGATCTGTTTTTCCTAGACCTTTTTTGCTGTTTATCTGCACGCTAACAATGTGCAAGCAATTGCCCTGTTAATTGGCATACTGTGGGTTGGGTTGGGTTCTCAGAAGCCACTGTTTTGCATTTAAGGTGGACGCAGGAAAGCCCCCAATATACAAATAAAGGTAATTAAAAACTAAGAACTTGATTGGATATCTTTGTTTAAATGAAAATTCAATTAATTTGAGACTAAAGGTTTCATTTTAATTTTTTCACTGCAGAATCCAATGCAGAGGAAAGGGAGTGTTTTGCAGGGTTTCCACGTGTATGCTTGTTTCACCACAGCTAGCACAGAATTCTGTCACCTGAGTGGAGGAACAGCTCTCATTCTGCAAAAATAATGTTACTAATCTTTCCAAAGAACAGGAAGGTGCTTGGGTCTTTCTCAGAATGATCTTGAGACCAGTTCTGTCATAACTTGATATTTTGTTTGTGATAAATCCGGTAAACAAAAATTAATACTGTTAAGCCTGTGGTGTTTATCCTTTAAACAACTGTTTGAACCACACCTTACTAGTGAGATTTTTCTGGAAGCCACCTCCCTTCGTATTCATATACGTGTATGACCCTTCCTTTATACACATAATCATGTAGCATCCTGAGGTAACTACAGCAACTGCTTGCATCAAAAGAGAACAGATTTTTCGGTTGCCTTTATAGAACTGAGCAGCTAAAAATGAAAAGAACTAGCACTGTGCTCAGCTAGGTCCCTGCAGACCGTGAGAAATGTTTTACAAATTAGGGAACAAATTTGTTACAGCTGCTGATTTCCAGAGGTCAAGCTTGTCCTCCAGGAGTTAATGCTTTGTGAGAAGGGAAGCTGTGTAAAAGGTGAAAGTCTGGAAGCTGGAGATTAAGGTTTTCTTAATCTCAGTCTATGAATTGTCTGCTTGGGTTAAAAAGTGAATATTGCTTTTTGTTGCGCTGATCAGAATGCTGCTGTTTTACCACCTAACCTTCATTTTATCTGAGTTGCTATCTGATCTTGCTAAGTAGATTTAATGAAAGAAAATCCAGTTAATCTAGGCTGACCCATCTTTTTGAGTTTGCAAAGTTATTGCTTTGATTATTTCACTTTCCATTTAATATGAACGTTCTCCATGTTTTTCAATCTAGCTAACTTAATTTTCTGGGTATAGAATGATCGTTCAGTTTTATTTACATACAGTAAGCAGCTGCTTCTGCTGCTTTTAACATAGATTATTATCTTTATCACTTCCTTACTCTCAGTTATCACAGTAACAGCAGAAATGCATTCCCTTGTGGTTGTTCTAGAGGCGTATCAATTATTATTTCCATAGTTCTTACTTAATAGAATGTACAGATTTGTTTCAGAAATACCACTGTTTTATATATATATATATGTGTGCAAATATGATATGTGTGTGTTGCAACCTGAATCAAGTGTATTTTTCTGTTTAGTAAAGCCAGGATTACTTACTCTGACCTCATATTCCCTTCACGTCTTCAGTAAAACAAACGCCTTCTATTACTCAATCCTGGCCCTGAATTTATACACCATTCTGGGTAAGTAACCTAGAGTACTGGAAGACAGAAATTGTATTTTTAAATTACACATCAGATCCTGATGAAAAATGAGACTTAGAACATCTTGGAAAATGGGAAAATCTATTTAAGTTAGAAATTCTATGTGGAACTTCAAAAGTTAGTGTCCAAAGAGAATAAAGGTTTATTTGTAGGAGCCTAACGCAGAAGCCCTAGAATTAATTAAACAAATTATTAAATTACTCAAGGTAGTTTAAGCAAAGTGCATATTTTTAAATTTAATTTGGTTTTCAGTTTGAGTTAGATCTGGTTGGACCTTGGTGTGAAATGCATATGTGGAATGTATATTTCACATGTCACTAAGACATCTTGGATCTGATGTGAACAATTTTAGTTTACTTCTCCTCCAACAACAGGTTACTAAACTAGCTATTCCTGTGGCAGCTGGTGCAGTACGCGTAACACAGCCTGAGCCAAGCTGGAATTTTTTCTGACCATGCCTTTCAGATGTAGCACTGTAATCCTGGGAAAAGGCAGCACTGGGCAGGATCTCTCTTTTCCCTTCTTTCACCGGGGAAACATAAGATGTGGTGATGAAAATTGTCGCAGAGATTAAATCAGCTTTAAAGTATTTTTACTGTGCTCCACAACTCATTGATGTACCATGATGCTTTCACATCAGGAATGCTCATCAGATTGCTGTTTGTTTGAAGATGAAAACATTGGGCTTATTGCTATAGGCAAGCAATTGAGAAGTCATTTTATCCCAGTTAACTGCTTTGTGCTCAGGAGTACAAAGGGCCGCTCGCAAAAGGCTTGTGTCTTTGTTGTACTTTCTGATGGTGCTGTGTTTTGGTTTCTTCTCTTCCAGGACCGTGGTTTGTAGGTGAACTGGTAGATGGCCAGATGGGGGCCTGTTTTTCCTTTGGGTTGTTCGTCGGTGGTACCTTTCTACAGGGCAGTCTGACGTTTGTGGTTGGGATTTTACAGGTACCTATTATAAAAATTAAGGCTGACAACTGTTTTCTTCTTGGAATTTTTTTCTGAGGTTTTTAATAGTTTCATAAAGAAAGGAGTCTTGGAAGGATAGAGATTAGTGGCCGTGCCCGACTACAACAGCTCTTGCTTACCCTTCTGCAGATTTAAAGGGCAGAAAGGTGGGAGGTTGTGCATTATTTTCTCAGACTTCTTTTCTCTTCTGAAGTTGCTTTGGGCTCTCTGGATGTCTAGACGCCAGCCCTACAGATCCACCACCCTGAATTTTCTCCTGTCCTCAGCTTGTGTGCGGGTTGCAGTGCTTCAGGAAAAGGAACAGAATGGCCAGGGCAGCCCTTGCACACTGAATAACCCTTCACATCAGTAGGTGCCACCCTCCATGCAGAGTTTTCCCAGCAGTCTGACCCACCTGTGCTCTGGTTTTCTCAGCTACCATTAGTCTGAAAGAGGGTGTAGCTCCTTGGCATTTAAGCTAGACCAGGCCAGCATTGCTTCCTTTGTGGTCCCTCCCTTGTGCCAGGGCTGACACTTGTCTGACACCAGAGTGGGCTGGGTCTGAGGGCTGAACGGACATAAGGCCCTTCCTTTTTTACTCTGCTGGTATTTTGCCAAGTCTAGCCCCTGAACAGGCTCCAGGGAAGGTCAGCTGCATGTCAGCGCCTCCCACGGCAAGGGAGTGGGCAGGAATGCTTGGGCAGCCGCAGCTCTGTCAGCTGCCGAATTGTGGTAGTGTATCCTGAGATCCCAACTCTGGGAATTGTAGTCAGCCCTTAGAATGGGACAGGTTTATGTCCTCTTACCTTTCTTTGGCCTCATGTGTATTACCCAGCATGCTCGGCTTGCTCATCATCTGCTTTTTCTCTGCTCTTCTTTCCAGATGATATTTTTCAACCTGCCGCTGATGGCCTATCTGTGCTGGTGCCTGTTGCTGCGATGCCAGGGTCACAGCTTCTGCTCTCACTTCCATCACGTCCGACGCCTTGTGGCTGTGGTTGTCCACCTGGCGATGGTACTCCTCCTGGCCTGGCAGGTCTATTCCTGCTACTTCCTGCAGCGAACGTACGGGACCTTGGCGTTCTTCCTCTCCCCAATGAGAACGTGGCTGGTGGCACTGACCTCAGCGCTGATTTATAAAACCTGGACACTGAAATCACCTGAGCTCAGAACTTACATAGTAGAAATGAAAAACTGTCAGAGCTCCTGAAGCACAAGCGCGATAGATGCGTTTGGAGTTCTTTGACTTAAAAAAACTTGTCAAGGCACAACGTATAGTCTGTGATGCTGGAATTCCACACAGCCCAACCATTAGGTGGTAAGGTCTGAAACTGTACCTGCGTTGCTAGGGAGCTGTATTGAGTAGTAAGTGTCTAACAGTATGTGTTATATACTTCTATTGTATTATACATATAGTTTCCCATATAATACATGTTATATAATACAGCTGTACATTATACATTAATACAGGAAACTGTGTAATTATAATACAGGGTTTGTGATACAGAAGAGAGGTATGTCCAGATGGACCATAAATGGAATTGTTTGCTCATTGCTACTGTGAATGGAAAAATATTTTTTATTCATTAAATTCTTGATTTTTATAATGCTGTGGAGAATGAGTGGAGATCTTGCATAGGAGCTCCAGGATTTGTACCTAACTTGGCTTTTTATTTCAAGTTTTAGGTATCTTTTTACAAGACTAACTACAAGACTAGACCAGATGTCTTTGTGAAATAATAGTTACTGCAGAGTTGCAGTGGTGGCCTTCCTGGTGGTAGCCTTCCTTTACTCAGAGAGTTTTTCAGATCCTAAAGCTCTACACAAGCAGTTTGCAGGCTGTGAAGTGTGTATACATGTTACTTGTGTTTATGTGGCCTATTGCTCTGTTGAGGCTGCCAATTTTCCCACAGTTGGCTAGTGAAAGGAGAGCAAACAGCCAGTGGTGCAGGCATTCCCAGCCGCAGAGACTGGCATTAAAGCAAGAAAATGGGGACAGCAGCCTCAGGACAGGAGAGCCCAAAGGAATGGTGGTCTGATGCCTGTGGTGTCTGTAAAGGAGGGGATTGGGGCCGTATCTCCGGATCTCAGTCAAATGCATGAAGAGTGACCTTAGAAAACTCCTTTCTTTGCTTTCAGTTTTTCTGAGTCTAAAAGTGAGAGAACAGTTGCGTTTATGAAGAATGAAAGGATCCAGAGCCAAGAAAGCTGAGATGCCTTTGTCTCTAAAGTAAGGAGAACACTGGCCCGCGTCACAGGATTGGAACAGTTAAATTACATCAGGTAATTTTACTGTAACTTATTCATGGCTCAGAAAAAAGAGCTGTAGCTTATTTATGGAGCCTTAGGAAAAAATCCACCAGTGACTGTAGTAGGACATACAGGAAAATAAAATGATTTGGAAGAAAATATTAAGTGCAGTGAAGACTTTTGTTATTTCTAGAAGGTGATGGTTTTCCTGTTCCTCAGTGATTGACGAGGTAATAAGGAAGAGTCACGCTCTTTACAGAGAGAGTGGTGAGGTGCTGGAACAGGCTGCCCAGAGAGGTGGTGGGTGCCCCATCCCTGGAGGTGTTCAAGGCCAAGTTGGCTGGGGGCCCTGGGTAGCCTTTTGTAGATCTAGGCCTGGAGGTTGGTGGCCCTGCCTGTGGCAGGGGTGTTGGGTGATCCTTGGGGTCCCTTCCAACCCAGACCATTCTATAATTTGCATAAATTACGTTGAGAATACAGAATGTTGTTTGTTGTTATGTAGGTTTGGTTTTGTAAGGCTATTAGAAAAACAAAGAAGTGGGGCACAAAGTTTAGAAAAATTAATAATAAACCTGAAGTTCCCAATTCATTTACTTTTATGTGATCAGGGAGCATGAGAAGTGGGAGTAAAATACTTCCTATCTATCCCCTGCAGCAAGACCCTGTTCCCAAATGAGACCTTGTTTCTGCTGAGGTAGCACCTGATTGCAGCATAATAAAATCTTAATGTAATCAACTGTCTGTGGACTTAAAAATCTTACAGTCTGTCAAGTACTTACTGTTTTGGCTCTGTGGGATGTGTTTGGTAGATTGATAGAATTCTGTTAGGAATCTCCTGGTGCTATTCTTATTCTTTGTAGATGTGTTATCCCTGGCTCCAGGGACCCAAGTAAGAATTGCAGGCTCTGAAACGTGATTGATGTGTGTTATATACATACATGGGGATGATGTAATAAATGGTGAGACCAAGAACTATCCTGCCAGCCTGGGATGTCGGTGAAGAGCACACTGCTGAAACTGAAAACTAACTCTACCCTGCTTCAGAAGCACCTCTTGGCTTGTGGTCTGCAGACACAGTTCTCACAGCCTTTTGTTACCTAACAGAGAAGTAAACTCGGATTTTCTCCATCTTAAACAGCCTTCTGATGTTCTAAAACCTTAGCAGGAAGATACTCATTTTCCTACCTGAGCTGTACCCTTTAAGACAGGAGACTTTATTTACCAAGGCCGTCTTCAAAGCTTTTTAGTTCTTTATATCTCAGCAGGCTAAAACTTCTTAGAAGCACAGACTAGGAGCTAGCTTTGAATTTAGCTGTCCTTATCAGATAGGCAAGTCCTCGAGTTAACTATGAGTAACAAAAATCACAGTACAGCATGTTTTCCCTTAACAATTAAAGAAAAGAAATTACTTTCTTAAAATTTAGCCCATCGCCCAGAACAATGAACTTAAATGACCTGGACAAACCTCTGGCAGCTATGCAGATATTACAGTAAAGCTGCATGTCACCCTGTAAAGACAACTGCATTTGTTCCCCTGTTGGCTTGTGGTGCCCTGAAGGCACAAAACAATGTGGACTGAAGTGAGACATTCCCCTGATAACAGACTATGTGTTGTCCTGATTGGTTGGTTCTCTTTAAAAATTCAGCTTCTCTGCTCACCAAAAGGTGGTATTTGTACTAAGATACAGCACCGTATTGTGCTGTAATGTATCTTACTTAGCCTCTCCTGTTAAGCCAGGCTGAGAGTCAGGGTGCTTCAGCCTGGGGAAGAGAAGGCTCCAGGGAGACCTCACAGCAGCCTGCCAGTCCTGAAGGGGATGTACAGGAAAGCTGGAGGGGGGCTGTTTGTGAGCGCATGAAGGGATGGAACATGGGGTGACGGCCTTATGCTGAAGTTTGACAGATTTAGATTAGATGTTGGGAAGAAATCCTTCCCTGTGAGTGCAGTGAGGCCCTGGCACAGGCTGCCCAGAGAAGCTGTGTCTGTCCCCTCCCTGTCAGTGTTCAGGGACAGGCTGGATGGGGTTTTGGGGCACCTGGGCTGGTAGAGAGTGTCTGCCCACGGCAGGGAGGTTGGAACAAGATAGTGCTTAATGTCCCTTCCAACCTAAACCAGTCTGTGATTCCATGGTTTACATCTATCAACATTGGCTCATAGTGTTGCACGGTTTATGACACATTTTTCCAGTTTATGGATGAATTATGGCTGAACATATTTTCTTTCTTATCTTGAACAGAAGCAAATGTCTTCATTACTTCTGGCATGTAGTGTTCTTTCTTTTAAAATAGTACTCCATGCTTATTTTGGTGTAAGCATGAGAGTACAGAGGGCTTCTGAAGTTAGGAGTGATCAGTAGGGGACAAATCATCTACGTGAAGTGAGCAAAGCAAGCAGCAGATCATGGAACCAGGCTGCTGAAATACTTCATGTAGTGCTGGAGGACATTAATATGATCTGTGGCAAATCACTCTTTCATAGTATAAATGTTTCTATTAAAATACTCTACAGCAGTTGTTTGGGTTTTTTTAGTCTGCACGGGGAGCTCCTTTAAAATACTTAACTTCCATTTGAAACTACTGCTCTGAAAGGACACTTGAAATTATCATTTGGAAAGGAAAAAAAAATCTTGTTCCCTTTTTTGAAGTCTCTTAGAAAAAGCACATGTACGTTTTCGTGCTGATGTTTGCTTATGAAGTGTGGAAAATGCTGGCAAATGTTGCTTTTGCAAACTGGAATGGGTTGTATTTTTTTATGCTGACTTGTGAAGTGGAGGACTCAGGCTGCCTCATCAGAAATCCTTTATAGAGAATTTAGGATAGCACATAAATTAAGAGGGAGTACTGTTAATATAGTTTTGCTGTTGGTTGCATTATGGCAAACTCCCTGTCTCAAATAAGGGTTAAAATGTGACTGAAGGAAATAAAGCCCAACCAACAGGCTTGGACAGTGAACATGCGCAATCTGAAACCTGTCTGGAGCTTTGACTCCCTTCAGCCCTAGGCCCATGTCAGTTGCCAGGAAAAGTTAAGGTAAAGACAAGTACTTGCCAGTAAGCAGTTGTCCCAGACAAAAGGACTCATACATTCTAATCGTCTTCACCAATGGGAAACAGGAATCTGCCAGACATGCAATGTGTATTATATTATGTACTATTGTGAATAAGGTGCCTTGGTTGAGCCTGTAAAATCCATAGTGTGATACATGTCCACGTGATTCGTGATAATATGGAATAATGTTGGGGGAATAATGACATACCCTTGTATGGTCATGGGCCTGGCAGGGACAGTTTAAGATTTTGCATGTACTGAATGAAGTATATTGAAGCAGCAACAAACTATATAAAGGATGTGCAAAGCTTTGCCTNTGCCTGGACAGCACTCCAGCATGTCAGCTTAAGATGTATATGGTTATGTCTTGGGGGGGTTGTCATGCACTCCAGCATGTCAGTTTAAGCCAGTGGGCTGTGTTATCCCTGGAAGGTATATAAACCAGGGACTGGAACTGTTCGGGGTGCGTCTTAATGGAGCAGAGACTCCCGGCGTACCCAGTGCTGACTGTGCACCCCAGCACCATTTGCTTGCTTTTATTCGTTTAATAAATTGTTCAATTTGGTTAAAATCCTGTTTGGAACCAAGTCAGGGGAAGGTGGTGAAAAAGTTCAACCTGAGGAAGACTTCGAGCCTTCATCACGGAGACCCCCGGATGACCACTACCAAGGGACAGTGCACAGACGCAATGGGGAGGAGTTTATGGAAATCACCTCTGGGAACTCATTTTAATACAAAGTGGGACAGGTGATGAATATGTATAGGTGTATGAGGTAACCTAATGATTTCTGACAGGATATGGTATAAAAACGCTACAAACTCTGACCAAAAGTGTGTCTACTTTTTGGGTCACCCACTCTTGCAAGAACGTATAATAAATTACTGCTTCACTAACGTATCTACCTTGAGTCCTTTTTTTTTAGGACCTTTGTCATTTCTAACATGAAGGAATCCTTGTGTTCATCAGTGAATTACACCAAAGGTGCTGTGAAATGCAAAACAAACTAGGAAGAAGAGAGAAGATTCTTTTACATGTGTTACCCTCTGTGCTCTGAGAGCTAAGCAAAACTTGGCAAGGGAAGTTCCCAGTCGAGTGCCATTGCCGTGCATCATTTCCTGTATCTGCTGTCAGTGAGGGCCTGTCCAATCCTGCAATCCCAATGGAGAAATCTTGGCATTCAGTGTAGTGGAAAATGCAAGAATGGCTGGGGGAGAGAGGCTTCTCCCATGTTTTTTTCCCACTATCTGCATAGCATACTAAAAAAACCAGAGATACAGAAATAATTCCCCAAACCAGTTCCCAAACTTCTCAGGGAAAGAACCCCTGGCTGGAGCTGGCTGAGGCAGACAGCTGCCTCCAGGGCATGGCTGCTTACCCAGACTGCCTGGCCTGAGGACACTGCTCAGGCTGTTCCAGCTTGAAATGCTGACTACTGCCCATGCAGCTCCCTCGTGGGTTGTGCTGCCCAAAGAGAGATGTAGCTATTACTCTGGGGAGCGGGACATACAGGCAGCTCGGTCCCAGCAGGATAGGCCCTTGTAGAGGGAGTCCTGCCCTCCTCCATCACCCCCAGAACTAGGAGAAAGCCCAACCCTGCTAGCTCCTGTCCAGACTACACCTCACAGAGCCTGGTCCTTGGCCCTTTACCTTCCCTCCCTGCATCACCCAGCCCCGAAGGCAAATGAAATCAAGCAGGGGCTGATGGGTGAGAGAGGCTCCTTCTTGCAGAGATAGAGAAGCTGGTACAAGAGGCTGGCGCAGAGGAAGGTAGACCCGTAGCCCCATAAAACCTCGCTGCCTTCTCTCAGCTTGCCCTCCGTCTCCTACAAAAATACACTGTAGCTCCTTTTTCTTTGCTACTTCATATCCCCCCCGCCACCCCCCCGCTTTCTTTCACTAGCACTGAACTGCTCAGCCACCCTCTGGCCACCATCCACCCAGCAGAACATGCTGTAGCAAAAGTGAGTTTTGCTAGGCAACGTCTATTTCTAATTGCAAAATTATGTCTTCCTGGGGCTGAAAAGTCCTTGCTCATTTCTGCTTCTTTCTGTGCATCTCATAACAAGTTCCCAGATGCTTCTCACAAAGTATTATCTCAGTTTGGAGCTGATTCCAGTTGCGGTTACCCTTTTTCATTGTGGGATAATGCTGTCTGCCTGTGATGTTCTTTTATCCCCAGCACCCTAGTTATGGATTGTATGAACTTTTCCCACCCAGTAAAGGTAAAGGCAGTGTAGCAACAGGAGAGACCGATGGTACACCCCAACTAAGTAATCCTGCATCTGCTGCTGCCTTGATCAGTGCATCAAAGTATAGAATAAACAGATGAAGATATTTGAAAGGTATTTGCCTTCTCTCTCCTCACTTTTGTAACAACAGCTACTATGTCCTGCAGTGAGAAACGTTTCTGTCTGGGCTGGCAAGTTCCTTTCATAGTATCACTGACATGGAAATCCTGCCTTTAAACTGCATTGAACCGCTAGTAGGTGCTCCGATGAAAAAAAGCATCTTTGTCTCATTATCAAGGAAGAAGCCAACAAGAAAGACAAGAAACATGATGAAATAAAGATGTTAAGTGGGAAAAAATGCAGAGTAAGAAAGCAGAAGGGAAGGAAGTGAAATACAGGACAGCCAACAGCAGCTCTCCGAGGTGCAGCAGAAGAAGGGATGGAAATGAGAGTGCATGAAACTATCAAATACAAACAAGCAGAAAATTGACTCAAATTTTTTAAAAAAGGTTGGCTTAATGCTGTGTTAAGTTATATTACCCTTTGCAATGAGAAATGCTCGTTTATAGATTGTATGGCTGAATTTCTAGTACCTCGTTGTGGTCACAAAACTCCTATTCTGAATTAATGCTTGCCCTTGCTTAAGATCTTATAAACTATCACTGTTGCCCATTACCTGTCATCCTTAGTTAAATGAGACCTCTCCTCGAATGCAAAATATATTGCTGCCTAAGAGCCACACTATTAAAATAATTGAGAAATTAAGACAAGGTGAAAAGAGAACATATTCGTGTTTTTTACAATTCTGGATACTTGTTTTAAAGCATTTTCTCCCTTTGACTTTTATTGATTCTTAAAAGGTGACATGAGCCAAGATTCACAAGTAAAGCTACGTGTCTGTGAGAATCCTAAACGTTGGAGGGAGGTCCCAGGATGAGGTGTATTTTGACTGTCCTCATCTTCCCCTTCCCCACCCCAAACCATCTGATGAAAGCTGATAGACCCTTTGTTGCCCTTCACAGCTTACCTACTACAGAAATGCAGTCACAATCAAGCTGCCTTTATTCCAGTAAAGAATCAGTAATCTCAGCATGATCCCGCTCTGAGTCTCCCCTCACATCATCAGCTCTTAATAGGCTTACAACTTGCACAGGTTACTGAGCAGTTCCGGTAAAAAATAACAGTGCTGGGAATTTTAGCATTTTATCATATTCTGTTTTGGTTGTAAAAAAAACTTCCTAGAGGCCTGTGGCACTGACAGTGCCAGAGATGAGCTTGCTCTGGTGTAGGTCTGCAGCAAGCGTTGTTTAGAAGTACAGAACCTGCACTTTGGACAAGCAAATGTAACTCTGGAAACAGAAGTAGGTCAGACTGAGGCCTTCACCTCTAATGTATGAAAACATTTTAATGTGGTTATTGTTACGATTGCTTTCTTACATTCATACAACACAACCTCACCACAGCTCATAGTTGGAGCCTCTTGAAACGTGGAGGTATTTAATCAGCTTGCTATGGGTACTGCCCTATGATACCCATTTTTCTCAAAACAGGCTGCTGAAACAGAAACAAAACTAAGACTGAGAAAAGCAAATATAGGGAACTGCAAGTTGTAGGATGCTGAAACTTTAGTGTAGGAAGAGGTTAGTCCTCAAGTATGGAAGAAAATACAAAAACACCATGGTGGCACTGTGATACGGGGTTTTCTATCAAGATGCTTACAAAGGGTTAAAGGGTGCTTGCTAATAAAACACTTGCAAAGAGGGGGCTTATACTTGTTAAGGAGGGCTTACTAACAGGATGATTTGAAGTGCCATAGTGGTTATATCAGAAGATGACCTCGCACAACTCTGACCTACCTAAACAACTCCTAGTTAGTTTTGAGTGAATAATGTTCTTGAGATAATTTAAATCAGACCCAGGACTGATAAAAGAAAACATCCCAATTATAATTGTGCCATCTGGACCAATCACAACTACGCATGTGCCACGGGAAGGAGGTGAAAAGTTCAACCTGATGAAGACTT
>VZTU01022318.1:0-14669 GCA_013400835.1 Zapornia atra | reverse complement strand
GTAAATCGTCGCTTAAAGGACCACAATGTAGCACATTGTGTGCATTGTAATACTACTGCGGAAACAACTTGTCTCTGAAAGGAAGGCGATCAGCCAGCAGAAGAGGGAGACTCCTCGAACCTGCGGAACCAGCTGCCTGACCATCAGCAAGACGAAAGATACAGGACCTGACCGGCACTCCAGCATGTCATCTTAAAATGTATATGGTTATGTCTTGTTGGGAAGGGGGAGGGTTGTCATGCACTCCAGCATGTCAGTTTAAGCCGGTGGGCTGTGTTATCCCTGAAAAGTATATAAGCCAGGGACTGGAACTGTTCGGGGTGCGTCTTGGTGGGGCAGAGACTCCCGGCGCACCCGGTGCTGACCGTGCACCCCAGCACCGTTTGCTTGCTCTTATTCGTTTAATAAATTGTTCAATTTGGTTAAAATCCTGTTTGGGACCAAGTAATTTATAACAGAGATTAAGTGTGTTAACATGCATTAAGGCTAATCTGCTTCCTGGCTGAAGTTAAAGGCAGATTACAGGCAGTAGGTAACAACATATAGATTGATGGCCATGCTGTCTTAATCTGAGTATTCATACCAGGCACAGTCATGTGACAGGAACCCAAGTGCTCAGGATTACTGTATTCCCTCCTGCCTCCTGTTTCAATATACATACAAATTACCCAAGCTGTGCTGCCTAACTTTCCCTGGGGAGTTGCATCTACAAACAGGCAAGATGGAGGAATTCCTAGCTTTTCACTCACCTGGTACATTCTGTCTGTATTTGCCAAGTGTGACTACGCTGATGTTACTGCATAAAAAGGTCAGCTTCTGTCCCAGTGCAACGCTGGTTCATGCTGCCTGAGTTAGTTGTGCTGACGGTGGAGCCACACTCTGGCTGAAAGTCAACCAGTCGCTAATGTGGTAGTTGAAAAATACACACTGGAAGATTTTAGTCCACAGAACGTTATACTGCAGGTGTCTTTCCCTCAAAGTTCATGGCATCTCTCACTCGGCGTGTTTCCTGCTTTCAGGGTCACCTACAGCACCAGGAAATACACAGATTGTTTTTCATATCACTCAGGACCGTAGCAGGCAATTTTTAACCCATTTTTCTTTTTTTCCACAGCACACAAAATGATTTGTAATGCCAAATTTATTGCAGTGTTTCTTTCCTAGTCCTTGGATTCTGTTTCCTTTGAGCCTGGGTAAGGACTCACAGAGATCTAGATAATCCATTCTCTGGAGACTTCGACTGAGCCCGGCTGTTTGGAATCACTTGTCTTAAAGGCAAATTAAAACCAAAACCAACTACCTGTAAATGAACATCTGGAACCATCGGACACTCTAAATAAATACTTTTTAATGTCTCTTAAATGTCGACAGTACTGGAATTCTAATGTCTTTAAGATAATTATCTGCTCCCTTTTCAGGTCTTTGCTATTGAAGCCTTAATCTCCTCGGTCTCGTTTGGCCTGGGGTTATGTTAGTCAGACTTGAAAACCTGACTCATTTCTTCAAGCTTCCCATTGAGATAGTAAAAGAGCATTCTGAGGCCAAAAAATCTGAGCCGAGATAAGTAACAGAGGGAACAGAAGGTCTGCCCTTACCTTCTGGCATCGGGCGGCATGGTTTGAGGTCCTCTGCATGTCACCCTGGAAAGGTGTAAAAACCAGAAAAACTAGGGAGATCCGGGAGATTCTCATAAAAATAAGATAGATTTTATAAAAAGAAGAATTCACTTAAGTTTGGAATGCAAAGATTGAGAAGAGTGAATAAAGCTCTCCCTGCACCTGACCCTATCTCTAATCAAAGTCTCCAGTTGCATGCAAATAGGATTGTAAATGAATTAGGTTTCAAGTGCTCTGAAAAGAGCAGATGCAACGATAGAGTACAGAGAAACAGACAGTGGAAACTTGTTCCAGATGGCAAAATGGAAATACTGTATTAGAGACTTTGAACTGCCGAAAAGGAATTTTCATTGCAGTTATTGGTAACAATGAGCACTTTTACATCCTAAAATGTAGGATGCCAGACTGATTTGACTGTCAGGGCAAACTTGCGCTACTAAATTAAAAATTCTTAGAGATGTTCCTGGGCACTGAGACAAACTAGCATGGGAATGGTGCACACCTAAGCTAGCAAATTCTTCTAACCACCAAAACTAGGTGGCTGCATACCAATTGCTGATTGGAAATGGTTCCTGGGATGCTGGAACTTTCAAACCATACCCACTGCATACTCATAAATGCGCTCACTGGCAACCATCAACAGGATGTCAAAGAACCTATCAGTCATTTCTAGTATAAATGATTGCATTCTGGCTTGCAGTTTGATGTATTAGCATCGCAGAACCTCTGCTTTCAGTACAGACAGAACAACTTCATGGTTTATTTAAGAAAATGGTGATTAGTGCAAGTAAAAACTTGCTCATCATGATACCGAAACTCATGGGTTGCAGAACTCTCTAAGACTTGTTTTGGAGCTTTAGAAAGCAGCACCAGATGCTAAGGGGGATAACTTCCACCAACATGGTACCAAGCATGACCTAAAGTGCAGCTTTTATAGAAGAGACATAAATATTCATTTTATTTCCTAGAAAGGCCAGTCTTGTCATAATAGATTCCCAGAATTCGTCTGCATACTTTCCTCCCAGTTGCATGTGCTCAGTGATTTGAATCAGGGGTCCAGTGGTGACATACTCAGGTTTCCTGGCATGCTGACCTTGGTCCGGTGAAACCAGTTACTCTTCTTCTGTTATTAGGAGGAAACCCTGCCCTGAGGTCCATTAGCCTTTTGAAGAGATGACATCAACACCCCTAAAGCTTGCAAAAGCCAGCCGGTTCTTTTCTGTTACCAAATGTAGAGACATAATCCAATTATTCTTCCCCCCTCCTCCTGCGATGTCTTTTAGTTAGAAACTGAGACTATCTGTTTTCCAACATTGCTTCTGTTCATCATGGACTGGAAAGCAGCTTTAAGAGAAATAAAGAAATACAGGCCAAATATGACAAGTAACTTCTAAAACATAAAAAAAGTGTAATGTATTAAACAGCTCCCCCAAAAAAGCAGAGATAGCCTTTGTGAAGGTTTATAAATACATAGTAAAATAAATGCTAACAGCTGATGCAAAAGAACTAATCTATTGAGTAAACAAAGTATGAAAAATGACTGTTACATTTAATCTAATTCCTTCAAAGTACGTATATATACACGTGTAAGTAGCAATCACTAGATAAAAAATGAAATCTGTAAGCTTTGGCTCTTGCTTAATTCTACTGTCTTCCAATCTTGTGGGACCAAAGACTAAACGAACTAAATTCTACTCTTCCCAATTCCTTGAGAAGGAAGCTTTCCTAAAGCACAGCTTGAATCACCTAGCTCTAACTTTGTCTCACTGGAATCACAAGGCAAGTTACCTGCCCTTCCAGAACTGGTTGTTCCAATAAGGTTGGCTTGTTTGTGGCTGAGAAACAGTATCATTGGCCACAAGGCAAAACCAAACCAAAAGTGTTTAGGAAAAGAGGAGTCTGGGCTTGGCATCCAGGTTACCTTCTGTAGCAAGCTTCCATCTAGAATTGCCGTCTTCTGCCAGGGTCAGCTAAAGAAGTTACAAAGCCTCCTTCAGCAAGGTTATCCTGCTTGCTCTGTATCCTGAGCCAGTATCCTCTTTTATTTGGCAGCGCTGAAAGACAAGGCTTTAATGAGAGGGTCTGACGTGACACATGGTTTGTTTACGTGTTCAAATGAAGTGGGGGGTGAGATACCTTTAAAATTTCAAACACAAAAGGCTACTCAAAAATGTCTCAATAAGCCTGGAATATTAATCACATTTAGATCCCACTTTCCCCTTGTTTGCTCAGTACAAAAGGAGGATGGAGCATTCTGATCTCCTCCAGCTGCATTTGAAACACATTCTATAGATGCTGCCTCAAAGTCAGCGGCAAGAGAAGGCAATTGGCTTGGGTCTGACAGGAATCCTGTCAATGCCATTCCATAGGTGGACAAATCACAGACTCGTAGCACTGAAAAGCACACACACAACCCGTGCAGGCCATGCATATTCCAAGCCTACGCACTGCACAACAGTCAAGTAAATGTAGACCATCCCTGACAGACAGATGTTTAACGAAGCATCTTGAAATCGGAAGTCTTGTCTTTCTATCTCCCCCTGGAGACTGAGTTAGTACCTCAGGATTCTTAAAATTAATTCCCAAGCTAAACCTGCTTTCTTGAAATTTAAATTGAAACTGTTTCTTTTCTACTATCTCCATCAGTGAGGGAAAAATTATTATAATTCTCTTTACAGCAAAGTGGGTTTGTCTGGTTCTCTCCTACCTTCACTTCCATTTAAACCCACAAATCTCCCAAACACGATTCCTACAGCTTTGAGAATCAGGTAATCCTCTCTGCTGTTTCTGCTGTCTTTGAAGCATTAGCACACTTTGGTCCTGCCATCACCCACTAGAGGGGAAAATCTGTCATTTGTAAACAAAACTGAGAATAGCTATGTAACATTTAACTGGAATCATTTATGTGTTTTGTCCAAATTTTTTTCCTCTGGTCACATCTCTCTTGCTTCATCATGAAGTATTCCTCCTCCTCTACCCACACTCCTCTCAATTGCAAAATACTTCCATCAATGCAAAGAAAAAAAAAAGGTTTAAAAATGTATCTAAAAAAGCAAAGTTTAGAAAAGGCTGATACAAACAAATCTGAAATTATAAACCAGTGCCCTCAGTCTCTTCCTGGTCCTATAAAGCCACAGTTTAATTTATATATGTGTGTGTGTGTGTATATATATATATATATATCGCATCACTGTCACATAAATGCCAAGTTCCTTCTCAATATAACTCCATCAGAATGAACAGAACTAATAAGTTATACTAGAGATACATTGGTCCCATAACTGGCGACTTTGGCACTAAACACCACGACAGGTTGACTTGAACATATTTTAAAAAACAAATTCTGGCTTAGCTCTAAGTCCACCACCTACTGTGTAAGGGGTGGCAGAGGGGAACAGGTTTTAAAATGTACCCTCCCCACCTGGATCATGTCTGCTTTTGTACTTTGTTCCAACTGGAAGTTCTCAGCCACTGGCATGCCATTCTTGCCCAGAATTATTTTAAAAATCAAGGAAATACAATACTCAATATAGACCCTCCCTTAATCAGTATGGGAAGGCGTTTTTTTAAGGTAGTTTATTTTAGAATAATAAACTAGGCTGCATCTTCCCTCAGGAATAAAACTGACAACAGCCTTCAGATTTTGTGTCGCAGACACAATCTAAATGGGTGCACTGCCACCACCCATCCGAAGGAAACACCAGCTCATCTGCCAGCTCATGCTTACCTGGGCCAGTACCAGGCAATCGCACTGGCTGACAGTGTCTGCGCTGTTTGCTACACCTAAGTTTTATGAACAATTAGAGTAAATTAAATAATTTTTAGAAACAATGAGGNTAACATTTGATTTGCATTAGAAAAGACAGGTCACACAATAATTCTGACCTCTTAGGACTGTTTTGGCATTGAGCAGCATACAGTACTTCCTAAAAAACTTAATGCACACGTGAGTCTACCACTAAATATGATTTATACTCACACTATTCCAAATATTCTGCTGACATCCATAACAAGGCAAATGTGTAAACAAAGAAGTTAACAAATCCTCAAGAGTGTAAATTTTAAAAACAAACACTTTGAAGTGTGGGAAGAAGAAAAGATTCAATATTTACTCTAAGGAAACAAAAAATAACAGTAAGAAAATATTTCAGTCATCTCTTAAAATGCGAGAACAAATGTCAGAAACTAAAAAGCAATGCTTGCTGATCTGTCTTCACTTTGAATCCCTACACTTAAGGTTTTCTCATATATTAGGCCTTAACCCTTTTTTTTCTCAGCCAAGAGTTTAGAAATTTGTATATACAGTCCAAATAAATACACATGACAATAAACTTTATTTGTTGCTGCATGCAATATTAAGATATATAAAAGGCATTATTTTAACTTTGGGCTTGTTTCTACCCTCACCATTTTGGAGCAAATGAAAATGAAGTAACTCAAATGAAAAGTATTTCGTTCACAAGCCAGATAGAGATTTAACCATTTAAATGTGTTTAAACTTGAAGAGCCACTTAGACAAAAATTATTAAAGAGGTACTTCCTTTTCAGTATTTCAACACCCAGGATGCTACAAGAAATACTACATTAAATGGACCTCAAATGGTTCTTTACAGCATCACACTGGTAAAAAGTGACCTGCACAGCTCATTGGACAGAAAAATGTAGAGCATCAGTCTACAACAAAAGGAAAAAAAAAAACAACTCACCCTTTGATGAAGTTACTAGTTACCATTCAAAATATTTTTTTAAAAACATTGAAAATACAGGAATGAACAGTTAGAGAGAAATAAAGATCCATTTTCACACCCACACATCTGATATGATCTCTGGAATGAACACACCCATGGAAAACCCTAACAGGAAGGATGGTCTAAGATGAATTTTGGCAGATCTTGGGTTCAGCATCATACTCAACTATAGACTTCCTGTGTGATCGTGGGCACATCACTTTGAACTTTTGTATTTTTCAGAAGAAAATTCCTCATTCCTCCTGATAACATCTGCCTAAAAAAATGACATTCAAGTGGTACAGTGGCTGGCTACCCCCCTGAGCAACTGTATTAGTATCTCAGAATTCGTGCCAATTCAATGAGCATTTTATGAACTGTCAGACATGCCCAGTGCAATAGAATAAGACAACCACGCTCTAGTAAACCAGTTTGTGCACATACAGAACTTGGCTGGAGTTTTCAACCACTAATGGAATTGGCTTTGTGCAGAAATAACAAGTTAAGAATACAGTGACTATAAACCAACACTGATCTGACAGCTCTCAGGAAATCCAGGCAAATCCTTTCTCTATGCACTACTCATATTCAGTTCAAATCCATCCATGGTGTTCAGGGTCTGATCGGCTGTTTAGAAACCACGCAGCATTGGCAGAACTGATGTACAGCCCATGCCTTACAGACAGGCCCTCTATCAAACCTGTTGACTCAATTTTTGTTATCCTGGAACTTAATACCTGTATTATGCAAACACAAAACCCCTATCTGAATGAGAAAAGAGATGATGGAAAGCATTTTTGTTGTGCCTAGTACACACTTGAAATACCTGTTTCCTATGATAGAACAGAGAAAGAAAAATTTAGTTCTTTAAAAGAAAAAAGCCTAAGATGTTAACATATTAAAAGAAAGAAAAAGCAATGCAGAGCAGCATAGAAAGATGAGGGTGAAAAAAGCATACACCGTTAAGTTTAGACTACTTCTTTGAATGCCTGACATTCTGAAGGAACAAAAATGCTGTTGACTTCCAGGTCATTTTCATAGCTTTTGGTTGAGAAGCCTGTATACTAATTCACTTTGAAGATCTTCCAGATACTGTGAGTGGGTGGACAGAAAGTGAGGCTGGCAACTGAATTGTGGCTCTTTCCATGGCAGCTGTCACAGTAAAATACACCGCTGGAGATGGACATTTACTTCTAAGTATGACTGGGCTTGCTCTACAGTGAAAGTAACACCAGTACACAAGCAAACGTTAACACTAATACTGTAAGAAACAGCCAAACTTTCCTTACATTACAAACACTACAGAAGTGACTAAAGAAAGTTGAGACACCGTCCTTTTAAAGCACAGTAACCTGAGGAAAGCTTTTGGAGAACAGATTTTTTTGAAGTGAAAAAAGGCAATATTTATTTTTTTTAAAGACCAACAGGATGCAACATGCATTACTTTTTTTTTTTAGGTTTTCCAACAAAAATAATTAGTTTTTCCTATAAATCAAATAGAGTAAAAATTAACTGCAAGTTTCAATGTCATCATTCTATGCCAAGATCACCTGACCCACCTTATGAGTACAAGAGCATTCAGCAGCACAACAGTCCCTTCGGGGTGCATTTCAAGTATGTTTTAGCATAGTTTTATTCTTATCCCTTTCTCCCTTTACCTTTCTTTTCCTATTTTTCCAGGGAGACACAGGACAACATTTACAAATGTTAAACAAACTCCTCAGATTACTCCAGTTTGTTTGTCCTGGGCTTGGGTAATAGAACTGATTTCCGAGACCACCCAGAAGACACACTTTCAGTTACACCTGCTTTTGCCAAAATGAACTTGCCTACTTCCTGTCCATGCCAGGTGCAGTCTAGTCTAAAAAGGAAGAGCAGGTAGCTTATCCCTCCTGTCTCACACCCAGGCAGCACGGAGGAATCACAGAACAATTTATGCTGGAACAGACCTTTACAATCATAGAATCCATTAACATAGCACTGCCAGGTTCTGCTAAACCACATCCCTGAGGAGCTCTACATATGAAGAACTGCAAGCTCAAGTTTTCAAAGAGTAGAAGCCAGAATCAGTATTATCATGAATGGAAAAAAATTAATGCCATAAAAAGTTAAGTATTTTCACAAACCGAAATCCAGATTTCCTAATGTTTCATGTCTCATTACTGCATTCTCTGGTAGGAAGGTCCTCCTCACAGTGTTTTGTCCACATGGATTCTCTGACACACGCTAAGGGTTCCCTCTTCCCACTCTTTCCCTCAAGAGAGAGAAGGGTGAAAAAGGCAGAACAACAATAGCAGCAGACTGCCGATCCACCCATTTTTTCTTTTTTTTTTTTCATACTCGAAGAAGCCTAATATCTCAAGAGCTTTTAATCAAATTTGATTGTCATACAGAACAAAAGTTCCAGTAAGCATATACTCTCACACCTACTCACAACAGATTTGTGTAAACTTTACTTTTTCAGATCTAGGTGTCAAACAAGCTGAAAGCTCTCCGGTACCACTCTTAGAAATGCCAATGATCCTAAGAAAGGACTCACCACAGATGTACCAGTGAAGCAGCAATTTATTACACATTCTTGCAAGAGCAGGTGTCCTAGCAAAGGAGGCACACCTGTGGTCAATTTTCAGCATTTTTATACCTTATTTCCACTCAAAACCCCCTCCCTTGTTTACCTACGAATTAGGTACTTCCAAAGTTTACAGGTTCAGCCAAGGTGCCTTTATTACAACAGTCCATAATATAATCCACATGGCATGTCTGACAGGTTTCTGCTCCCCTGTGGAGTGGCCACTGAGTTGGTGGAAATTACTGTGGAGCTCCAAGTGATGACTTAAGACTGGAAAAACTCTTCCATGCTGATAATCCTCATGACTTTGTCCCTTGTAAAGGGAGGCAAAGCATTTCTATTGTATTTCACCCATAGTATTTTAACACAGGGATGCTCTAGGGAAAAATAAATGAGATACCTTAATAAGGGGATTTATACCTTTGTGCTTTCTTGTATCAGCTGATCTAGTGATAGGTCAACTTCTTACCAGTGTAATGCCCTGAAAGTTAGTCTCCAGTGTTGAAGTCAGCCCTGTAGTTTTAAATGGGCATATCTTGTGTGTAGAAAGCTTGCAGTAAAACAAATGAATACTGATTTGCCACATACTTATGCAAGAAAAAGAACTGCACAATTGTTACTGAAAGAATTAATTGAGAAATGGATGCTACATGTCTTTCATTATGTGAGCAAGCAGGAAATGATTGAGGTGCATTAGAGAGCTCCCTGTTAAGGTAGTAGTAGTGTATCTCAATGACTTGTAATAATTTAAAGAAAAGGGGGGAAGTTATTTGGACACATGGGCATAATTTTTCCATATATAATGTCAATACAAATTCAGCCATTTTATAAGAGTATCTAAAAAAACAACAAACCCCAATGTATTATGTGGGCTTCCAAAAGTCTCTGTAAAACCCCACTTTCTCTTGCATAGGCTTTGTTTCCTCCGCAAACAAGGTTATGCTGAAAGCTGGTTACAACAAACACCTGCAGTTTACTGCTTTAACCCTTATATTCACACTCACCCACCCCAGTTTCATTTATTAAGTACTGGGTAAGTGAAGCTGCAGTGAACTAAGCTTAGATGAGTTTGAAGTGCAATAGCTGCTCTGCACTGGCTTGCCTTGTGGATACATGTTTCAGTCTAAGAATGTTTTTTTGTGGTTTAGCATAGTCAACCTCGGCCTAAACTAAACAATGGCAAAGTCACACTTCTGTGAAATAAAACTGTCTGTGAAGGCAGGCAATTACTGAGTAGTTGTTATGTAATAGATAGTAGGGGTTTTTACCGCATGCAAACAAGGTTAAATCAATATAGGTGGTGTCATTTTAAAGTCAACCAGAGACAGGGCAGAGATAAAATGGAGGGATGTGTCTGCTGGATGATGGTTGTGAACATAGTCAACAAACCATTGCTGCCTACCCAAATGGGAGATGTCTCTCAATGGAGCCTTACTTCACTGAACAGATGCTCCCCCTGATTCTGACTAGCTTCAGGCAGATTTGAGAAAACAAAAAACATTTCTTGACCGCATGGTGAGATGAAGAATGGTGGGCCGGAAGAATCCCAGACATAGATACAGACTGGGAGAAGAGGTTCTTGAGAGTAGCCCTGCTGAGAAGGGCTTGGGGATTGTGGTGGATGAGAAACTTAACATGAGCCAGCAGTGTGCTCTTGCAGCTCGCAATGCCAATGATATCCTGGGCTTCATTAGAAGAGGGGTGGCTGGCAGGGACAGGGAGGCAATTGTCCCTCTCTACTCTGTCCTTGTGAGGCCCATCTGGAGTCCTGTGTCCAGATCTGGGGCCCCCAATGCAAGAAAGATGTGGAACTGTTGGAGAGGGTTCAGAGGAGGGCCACAAAGATGATCAGAGGGCTGGAGCACCTGCCCTACAAAGAGAGGCTGAGGGAGGTGGGCTTGTTCAGTCTGGAGAAGAGGAGGCTGTGGAGGAACCTCATTGCAGCCTTCCAGTACCTGAAGGGAGCTTATAAGCAGGAAGGGATTCAACTTTTTAAAAGGGTAGACAATGGCAGGACAAGGGAGAATGGATTAAAACTAAAGGAAGGGAGGTTTAGATTAGATATTAGGGGGAAGTTTTTTACGGAAAGAGTGGTGAGGTGTTGGAAAAGGCTGCCCAGAGAGGTGGTGGGTGCCCCGTCCCTGGAAGTGTTCAAGGCCAAGTTGTATGGGGCCCTGGGCAACCTTGTGTAGATCCAGGCCTGGAGGTTGGTGGCTCTGCCTGTGGCAGGGGGGTTGGAACTCTATGATCCTTGGGGTCCCTTCCAACCCATGCCATTCTATGATTCTATGATTCTAAGAAAAAGACTTCATGTCATTTGATCTTTTTAGAACAAAAAGAGAAAATAAAAAAGAGGCTTGTGGGTGTAAAGGCATTAGCTCCCAGAATTGTGTGAACTTGGACAGAGTGTAAAAGTGAAACAGCCATCCGGTTCAGAGTGGTTAAAATGATATTGCCACCAATCCTAGAGAAGCCAATAACAATAGATAAAATAGAACTAAAAATCAGACTGTGTGATATATGTCCCTCTGATTCGTGTTAATAAGGAATAATGTTGGGGGAATAATGACATACCCTTGTATGGTCATGGGCCTAGAAGGGACAGTTTAAGATTTTGCATGTACTGAATGAAGTATGTTGAAGCAGCAACAAACTGTATAAAGGATGTGCAAAGCTTTGCCTAAAGGACCACACTGCAGCACATTGTGTGCATTGTAATACCTTAGGAGAAACAACCTTAGGAGAAACAAGAAGCTGATCAAACAGAAGAAGGGAAGAAGAAGAGAGGCGCCCTGAATCTGCAGAACCATCTCTCTGTCATCAGCAAGACAAAAGTTACAGGATGTCTTGGGGGGGGGGGTTACCTGGGCGGCCCCCCAGCATGTCAGTTTAAGATGTATATGGTTATGTCCTGTGGGGATCGCCTGGCAACACTCCAGTCTGTCAGTTTAAGCCAGTGGGCTGCGCTATCCCTGGAAGGTATATAAGCCAGGGACTGGGACTGTTCGGTGTGCATCTTGGTGGGGCGGAGACTCCCGGCGCTGACTGTGCACCCCAGCACCGTTTGCTTGCTTTTATTCGTTTAATACATTGTTCGATTTGGTTAAAATCCTGTTTGGGACCAAGTTATTTATAACAGTCTGGATGTGTTTTTTTTCTTTTAAGATTGATTGACTGTTCAGCTGACCTTTTAATACAGAAACAATAGACTTTACATATTCTGCCTATACTGTGAGGCTTAAATATTTCTAAAGTACCCAGTCATCCTGTTCATTTTCCAAAATTTACTGGGCTTGTGTATCATATCGATGAAAGTATGGAATAAATTGTCACCTTTTGCATATTTACATATTTATAGGCAGATGTGTGTGCTCTTTGTTATTTTTTATTAATGTCACTATAATAGGTAGTCTTTTTTTAATCTGTATAGATAAATAGTGCAGATGTTTATGTAATTGAAGTGCAGCTGTATTTTGACCATCAAATTTCTCTGGGGTATGCATGAGCTCTGAATGACATCAGATTCTTTAGCCTCTGTGTGTAGGAAGCAAAGTGTTCTATGAGGTATCTTAAAAAGCATCCTTTATGGAATTTGTGGACAAGAATGATCTGTTAGATTACACGAATCCAACACACGTCTTTGGTTTTGATATAGTAAGTCTCTGACACAATAGGCAAATAAGATGTCATCTTCTTCCATGAGGCATTTTTCTAAGGGTACAGAAAGCTAGAGAAACAGTATTGAAAGTGTTCTTCAGAGAATTCAGGAAATGTTGCTGAAGGCGTCTTGAGGAAAAGGTGCGTCTTCTCCATTCATAAAACCTTATGGAAGAACTTAGCAATATCTTATCATGTTCTTGGGTAATAAACCCAGTTCACTTACTGCAGCCTGAAACACCTTTAGAATTTGTAAGAAAAAATTATTTTAAAATCATCTATACTGGACTTGATGTTTCCAGTTTTCTAAACTATTAATTTACTAGTGTTAAGTTTCTCGCCCTCACTGCTGAGAACAGTGAGAAAGCTCCTTTGCTTGGTCGATGCAATGTCACCTAACAGCCTGAAGTACTGCTAAGTGTAATTTGAGTTAATCCATTTATCTGTGCATGAAATGGTTTCAGAGCTTGGAGGTGATTCATTCTGCCAGCTAAGCTGTGGATGCAATAGCTTCAGCAGAGGACAGCATCGTATGAGGTCATCACAGCCATTTGCAGTGACTGGTTGCATCAGTGTAAGTAATCCATTATGTGAACTGACAAATCTTAGCTCGAGACAGCTGCTGAGGTTGAACTGAGCTTTTCAGCTGACTTTATGTCAGAGTGACAGACTGTGCCCTAGAGCGCAGTTTAGAGGTGATCTGTGAGCAGCTCAGCTCACCGTTGGCTGAAATTGTTGGAAAAGGTAGGCAGCTGGGGAAAGCAAGTTATCATGAGACTCAGGTTATGCCATCCACTTCTGAACTGTCTCTGCTTTTCAAAGTTTTATTCGTGAGGGTCCTGTTTTGTAAAAAGAAACAAACCCCACAAGGTATCCCTGATGGTTTGAGCATTAGCTTGGGGCAGTGGTATTTGCTGGAAAGTTTTCCAAGTGGCCTCTCAGCTGTTTTATGAGGCTGATGTCTTCTGATGCTAACTGTTAGCTAATCACAAAGTGACTACAGGTAAGTATACAGATAAGAAGCAATTGCTGCTTTTTGTGGTAATTTGTTTTTCTGATGTTTAGTGCTTGGGAATGCCCTCACCCATCCTTCTTTGTTGTTGTATTAAAACTTTCATCTGGATTAAGACTGGCCAAAGAGCATAGGTAGGATCTGGATTTGCTGTGTTGCTTACATTTTTTGTGATTGTAAGGAAGCTTTGCTCTGTAAAAAATGTTTGCTAGTCAAAACTGCTGGTTTTGATATACATTCACACAGCAGACTATCTGTAAGGCATGTCCTGAAGACATTTTTAAACTGTATAACTTCTTTTTGTTAGGAAAATAAAATATGTTATGTGGTAACACTTGGATACTTTACTTTTGTAAGGAAAACATAGGTTTAAAAGACTTTTTTGCATAGATATTGTTGGGCCTGATCTTTAACCATTTGGTGTTTTGCTAAATGTTTAAACCCATGTACAGTGAACACAGTATGTTGTTATTGTGACTTGATAGTGATTACTATTTGATTGTCACAAAGTTTTGCTCATCACTTTGCCTCCTTTTCTGTCTGTACCATTTTTTCATCCTTCTCTTAAGGATGCTTCTTTTAAGGCACTGAAGTGCTTGCTGCAGAGACTGATTTTCCTGTTGTCTTTAGTTTGTTAGTGACAGCTTCTTAAATCCAAACAAGCAGGGTTGGGTGATGTTCTAGTATTTTTTTATATTATTAAATATGGTAAATTTATATTTTGGTATAGCTACAGTGAGGTACTAATATGGTTTATGTTTCATACTCTAAAGATTAAGTCATGTGTGCCTGTATCAGAACAAATATGTCTTGAATTTTTCCTATTTAATATAAATTATCATCACTCATCTGTTGTAGATGCCATTGATAAGTGTAAATTTTAATTCTGCCATGGCATGTAGTTGCTGCATCTGCTTTGTAATGCGTAATTATAATTCAAAACAGGAAAGAGTAAAGGGGTTTTTAATTAAGAATGCCAATAACCTTGAAAGTATTCTTACTGCTATTTTCTCCACTTTGTCTAAAAAAACCTGCCAACTTGGAAACAAAGTTGTTAAATGTAACTATCTGTGATATATTTCCCTCTG
>VZTU01022315.1:0-14992 GCA_013400835.1 Zapornia atra | reverse complement strand
TTCTGTGATTCTGTGAATGCTGCAGGGCAGTATTTAGGATTGAGGGCAAATAACTCTTCATTTTACTGATAAGTCTGTAGGAGAACTTCAGAAGCTGTCTTGTCATTTGGTCTGTGAAAGTTTGTGTCTCTTCTGAAAGGTATGTGAATTGAATTTATCATCATGCAGATGAGATCAGCTTGAATGTGCTTCCCTCCCACCTCTGGAGGCTAGAAACTCTGAGAGGGAGAACAGGAAATTTTCCTGGTTCAGCTAGAAGAAGTATCCCCTGTGATACGGGAATATATGCTATGATTGGTTCATGACTACTGACACAAGACAGCATAAAGAGCATCTGAAAACAGAAATAAAAGAGAGAGAGAGACCACTGAAAACCACAGCTGCTCACAGCATCCATTTCTGCTCTAAGCCTTCCTCTAGCATAAACGGAAGCACTCCAAGTGGAAGACTTTGGAAGTTCTAGTGGGAATGGGGTGCCTAGCAGTGGGGAAGACAGCTTGATTTGTGGCCAGGTAACAGCCAGAAATGACTTGTAAGACATGGAACCTGTGCACTTTGCGCTTAAATGGAATTGGTGACTTTTTTTCTTTAGAGAAAAGAAGGAATAAAAGAAAAGTAGAATTATTTGATTGCAGTAATTACAAACCTTAGAAAATGGGTGTAGCTCAGTTAGGATGTAGATGAACCATCTTTTGTTATGGAACAGCTTTGTTACAAGTTGTTTAGTACAGTGTGGAGAAGCCTATTCTTAGCAGGATTACAATTATATTGTTTTAATTATATCCACCTTTTGACATCATTGATTTTGGCAGGTGCTGGTATTCCAGCATGCTAGGCTTTATAATTACAGTCTATAATTAGATAGATTTGCACACAGCCCACAAAACATGCTGCAAAGACTGACAGCAGTGTCACCAAAGTTTTTTTAACCCTGTAAAGTCCTCCTTTCTCCAGCTATTAGCTCTACTTCCTTCATGTTCTGCACCCCCTTCTCTAAGATACAGCTATGCTGATGTACAAGGAATGAATACAATGGCAACATTTACCAGATCAGAGGAGCAAGTTATAATCTATAGTTTGACATATACTTACCTAACTACAGGTCTATAGTTGTAGTCAGTTGTCCTTGTGACTTGTGCTTATCCCCAGTTACAACAATTTAGGTTCAGCTTCAGAGTGGATGTAAGAACAGAGAGACCCATTTGGAACTTGCTAACAGACCCTGAAACTCTCATCCTGTTTTTAGGGAGGCAGTGCTTTGCTCCTCATAGAAGCTTTACAGTTTTGTCAGTTTAAGGCCAAATATTTGGCCCTGGTCCAGTATGCTGGTCAGCAGCTGATTCCAAGGTACACGTGTAAGAATGGGTCAAGCATGACTTTTTCCTAGCATTCTCTCCTGGACTCTTGCATATGGCAGATCAAAGTCATCTGTCCCAGACTGACTTTATATGTTAATTTCTGTTTCTGAACTTGTGTAAACCCCTAGCATTCTGTAGCAGGGAGTCCCACAGATGAACTACATGGTGCTTCTGAAGTCACTTCCTTTCGTTTGATTTGAACTTGTGACATAGAGTCACCTGATGTCCCCAGCTTTCTACCAGAGGAGACAGTTGAATCAGTATTTCCCAGTTGCTCTCTCTGAGCAATGTTATCTCCTGTGTCTTCTACCCCTTTTGTAATACTTCTGAATATGTAGTGGTTTTCACTACTGAGCACAGAGCTGATGTTTTTTCCATATTTGTCACCCAAGATCTCATTCCTGTGTTGTTATGATTAGTTCAGACACTATCATTTTATACATGAAATTAATGGCTTTTTTTCTCACCGATGTGCATCACTTTATGCTTGCCTTCATTGAATTTTATCTGCTGTTTTATTGCCTAGTCACTCAGTATTAGCAGATACATATGCAAAGCTGGCTCTTGTCTGGCTGACTCCAATTAGGCTAGTGAAGTTTCTGGCCTCCCTCCTTCTCTCCTGACCTTTCACAGCTTATTTGAGATCGTGCTGAACAGCAAAGGTCACTAATCCACATTTCTCTGGAGATTTTCCTCTGTTGGAGAAAATGACTGCTTTCTCCTACTCTTTATCACTTCTCTTTTAACCAATTGTTTAAGTCTGAGTTAAAGTTCAGATTTTAACCTGTTATCCTGTGGTAGACTCATGTCTCTTGAGGGCTGTGTTGAGAGCCATCAAAACTGTTTCAAGATGGCATGTTTGCCAAACCACTCCAAGAACACCAGTAGGTTTGTAAGGCATAGATTTCCTTCACAAACACTACTGTGACCTGTCCTCAGTATTTCTGCTTTATCCATGGGCAAAACAGCTCTCTTCACTAAAAGACTCTCTGCTAATTTGCCTGACCTGGACAACCTGCTTGAAGGTCTGTGTCTCTCCGTATCTCATGGCTCTGGCTCTTGGTGACCTGGTGATGCCGAGAGGTTCCTGGTCATCAGCAGTGCCTGGATGCTTTAACCAGGTCAGATAAATATAGATTTATCTGGACACCTGCTGGGAGAAGCGGCCACATAGGCTCTGCATTGTCCTTCAGGACTTTGCACAAAAAGGCATAGAGGAGCTTTCAGCTCTCTGCTAGGAGTGGCAGAAGAGTGAAGAACAAGGTTCTGTGAAGGGATTTTGGTGAGGATCAATGAGATGTTTAGGGATAATGGGAGAACTAGTGTCAGAATGCTGCTTTTTGTGAAAGGTGTAGGGGTATCTGTAGCCTGACAGTTGGCTAAACTAATGTAGAAAGTGGAGAAATAAGAATTGGCTATTAATTGCAGAGTTGAATCAAGAAGAGTTTTTGAATTCACCTTTGCCCATCACGACTGCTTATCCCATCTGCCCTAAGACTGCCAGTTTTTCTTCCCTCCTGGGCTGCTTGCAGCAGCTGTTCTTCAAGGAACAGTACATCTTGTGCAAAACCTGCCTGTACCATTCCTATCCCAAGAATATGACATTAAACTTCTCTCATAGTACAGAACTTGGCCAAAAGCCTAGTGCAATCATCAGTAGCAACAGCAGAAAGTTATCATTTTAGGTGTGACTAATAGAGTGAAGGCTTCATTATTAGAGGTTATACAGAGAAGAAAAAGTCATGATTGCTACCTTGAAAAGCTTTTGGTCCAAAGATGCATTTAGTGTTCAATACTTTGTGATAATTTCTGTGTTGCTGTAATAGAAAAATTGTAACCTGGTCTCCAGATCACAAAGGCTTCCGAAAGTTCTAAAATGTGCTGCTGTGAATTTCCCCTCTCCAAAGCTGTTATCTCAGATTCCATGATTTTCTGCCCACTCTTCAGCAGCACTCGTCTCATAGTAACAAAGGCATTTTTCTGTAGATGACTGAAAAAGAGCTGCTACAGCACCATCAATCTTTCCTCTGTACATTCATTAAGTGACCAGTGTATATATACAGGTATGTTAAGATTCCTCTCCCGACCCGTACATCATAGATAGGTCTCAACATAGGTACTAGATCGTTCTTTCTCTGTAGAGCTCACTTGCTCTAAAGTTGTTGGCTGGGTAGTGGTGCTGCTATGATGAATGCACAGTCACAGCCTTTTCATGACACAGCATCTGCTCTTTTGCTATTCCCAAGCCTCTGATAATTAGTAAGCTAAACAACAGTTCTTCATAGGCACCACTGTGATGCTAATCAGGTTTGCAGTTTCCATTCCTCCCCCTATGACAAGGCCCTGTGACATCCTGGAAACAGATGTAGAAATGCACTTCATCTGTCACACCTCTTAATCTCTTTTGTTTTAAGAAATGCGTGGTGCTGTGCTCTGTTGTTGGTTTGAATTAGGCAAGTCATTCAGAATGTCCATGTTGCTCCTCTCCTTGTGGTGCTCACATGAGTGCTGTAGAGCAGCCTCTCTGTGGTCGTATGGCACAAAGAAAATGGCAAGTGCTGCAGAGGTGAAAAGGGATTCTAAAGAAAAAACCTGCTATGTGGAGCAAGTGCAGAGTCTGTAAATTGGGAGAAGAGGGTTATGAAGTCCTTTCAAAGATGCAGCATTTGATATGCAGAAAAAAAATGCTTTTAGCCTCTTCCATGCTTTAATCACATGTGAACTGGGAACCTTTGAAACCATAGGAAGAAAACCAACCAGAGGGCAAAGTCTGCATCTGCAAAAGAGGTGTATAGAGTAGGAGTTCGCCACATCTTAACCCACATGGAAAAAATAGTTGGCCCTGACTGCAACACTCCTGAAGTGCCTTGTCCATGTGCTCAGCTTGCCTGATTGTATGTGAGAAGAAAAAAGTATCTGCAAAATTCATTGAGGTTGCTATTGCCTTAAAAGAGTGCTTTCCCAACAGATGGGCAGTAAGGGCTCCACTTTACCATGCAGAAAATTTCAGTGTGCAGCTGGCAGGGGAAACTGGACAACCTTAAAGAGGGTGAGGGACCAAAAGAGGGCCTTTTCTAAGGATCCTGTGGGACTCTTTCAGCTCAGAAAGCCACTGAATAGGGTTGAGTGCATGGCTGGAGAAATGGCACTCTGCTAGAAAAAACAGTAGTTGAGAGACGCTTTTCTTCAGCATGCTTCTGCTAGCAGAATTTTCCTCAGTTATATGGTGACTTAGCTGATTGGTTTTCTGTTCTGGTAGCACAGCAGTTGAACTTGGCACTTCAGGGTGCCAGTTCCTAGCAAGAAAAGGGTTATTGTTCTCCTCAGGTTTTTGCTCTTTCAGGATTGCATTATGGCCTGTGATACTGCAGTCCCTGGCAGCTACCCTTCAGAGGGTAGCGTCCCATGCTGTTTGTCTTTGAGGACTATGTGGGATCTCTTGGAGAGGAAGGAGAGCAATGGGTTGCTCCACTCATCCAGCTGTGTCCCAGTTAGTGTGTTAGAGGAAGCATGTGCAGCTTAGCAGCCAGCATTTGCTTCACTGCCAAACCTCCGTGCTTGTAAAGGCTTTAAGTCAGTGTGTACAAAGCCACAAATGAGTTGGCTGACCTTATCACCTGGCCAGTATTTTTTGTGAAGGAGCTGAAACTGTGAAAGCTGCTGTTCTTTCAAGTGGAAGGACTTGGGTAATCATAGTCCACGTGCTGTGCGTGCTTTTGTCCATACCTAGCCAATGCTGCTTCTTTCAAAACACACTTGGTAAGTACTTCAGAGCCAACTGAGTTCTTGAACCATGTGGCAGTAAGTGGCACTTGATGCAGTTTGTGGGATTAAAGAGGACCTGGAGGGCAAAAGCAGGTTGTGATTTAGAACAATTATGCATACTCAAATTTTGATACGACCCAGCTTATCTTTCGAATGTCAACAATTTATAAGTGATGTTTATAAGTACTTGTTGCCCATTGAACTTAGAAGGGATCAGTCTCCTTTTGAAAGATGTTTTTTGGAATGAGAGACTAAGGAAGGAAAATTGAGACGCTTCTTGTGCCCATCACATTATCCTGGAATCAAGCTAAACTCCGGTTGCAAGTGAAAACCTGCTCTCTTTTTTTCCACCTTGTAATATAAACAGCTTAACCTGTCAGCAGTGGTATCAGTTATGCACAGAAGTGCTTCAGTAGGTTTTCTGTTAGGCAGATTTCTTTATTATGTGTTCCTTCTATGAAATACTTCTCTCTTTCCCCGTGTCACTAAGGATTGTTTAGAGGTTACAGTGTTTTCTAAACAAATTTTCTCTGATGTACTGTGGTGTCTCCATTGTTCCACACAATGATGGTGATTTTATGTAGGCAGTGTTTGAACTGACTTGTCCAGCTACAGGGTTTTTGCACATTGCAGCAATCTGCAGTGATCCTGGGAACAAATAGAAGTAGTTTGTGATATGGTCAAGGAAGGAGGCTTCTGAAGGACAGGGCTATAGCAGTTTGTGGTCTAAAATAGCGCGCCAGGAAAAGTGCCTCATGGGCTGAGGTCAGTTTGGGTCTTCCTCAAGAACTGGTGTTGTGCAACAGGTTTTTTGGGTTTTTTTGGGGTTTTTTGGTTTGGTTTTTTTTTTGGTGCCTTGGGATTTTAATGGCTTTTTCACCCCCTTCCTGGCTCGGAATAAAAGATTAGGTCTAAAAATAAACTGTGGACTGAAAATAGAAAAAAAGAAAACATCAGCCTCTGCACACTCACATGTCAAAATAAGTGACTTTGGTACCAAAATTGAGTTACATGTATTTAGAAAAAAAAGATAATTATAAGCCTCTTGTTTTATTTAAAAGCTTTAATGGGCACCGTTGGCAGAAATGGAGATTTTACTACTGACTGCATGCTGATTACATTTTTGGGGTATATTTACCCTTCTCTGTGATCCATTGTTTATACCAACCCTTGTGTAATGTCAACTGATCCCTTGGGACTAGTTTGTTAGTACTTAGACTTCGGCTAGTTGACGCAATTGTCCTATTAACCTGCTCTTGGTGTTCCTTGAGACTTGCAGTAGTTTCTTCAAGAGGATTACAGGAAATCCTTCCTCACCATCATCATTTGATTTTTCACTTTCCCCCTGAATTTAATTTTGTTTGGGTCTGCTTAGTGTGATATGCCATGTGAGCGTGCCGATGTGGGGAGGTACCACTAGCTCTTCCATGCTCTCATTTTGAGGACATGCTAATTGTTTTATTTTAATTTGTCTGCTATTCTTATCCAAGTTCCTTTCCTAGAGAGTTTCCAGCCTCACCTGGACTCTTCTCATTTCTCGTTGCACTGGTCCATAGGTGGTTCTCAAAGGAGAATGTCAATGGTGTTGAGACTGACATTAGAGAGTTGTGTAAGTTGCACAGGCAAGGTGCATGCCCCTTTGTGTTGAATTTTTGAGTTGACTGCCACTTGCTGAGTAGACTCAAGTCTCCACATCTGCTGTTCACACTACACTGAGGTGTAATTTTCAGGAAGCTATGGGAAAGCTTTCCACTACTACTATTTTTATTATTTTTTTTAAAGCAGAGAATCAGGGTGATAGGTTTCCTCTGTAGCCCTGAGGAGACTGAGAGCAGTCCTGCGGAGAAGGATTTGGGAGTGTCAGTTGATGGAAAGGTCAGTGTGAGCCAGCAAAGCACATTTGTAGTGCAGAAAGCCAACTGTATCCTGGGCTGCATCAAAAATATCGTGACAAGGGTGTTGATTCTGCCCTTCTGCTCTGCTCTGCTCTTGTGAGACCCCACTTGGAGTACTGCATCCAGCTCTGGGGACCTCAGTACAAGAAAGACATGGATATGTTGGAGCAAGTTCAGCAGAGGGCCACAAAGACGAACAGAGGGTTGGAGCACCTCTCCTCTGAGGACAGGCTGAAACAGTAGGGCTTATTCAGCCTGGAGAAGAGAAGGCTCTGGAGAGATCTTATAGCAGCCTTCCAGTACCTGAAGGGACCTACAGGAAAGATGGAGAGGGACTATTTACAAGGGCATGGAGTGACAGTGCAAGGGCTAATGGTTTCAAAACAGGGTAGCTTTAGATTAGATAGAAGGAAGAAATTCTTCCCTGTGAGGGTGGTGAGGCACTGGCACAGGCTGCCCAGAGAAGCTGTGGCTGCCCCCTCCCTGGCAGTGTTCAAGGCCAGGTTGGGTGGTGCTTTGAGCAACCTGGTCTAGTGGAGGGTGTCCCTGCCCATGGCAGCAGCACTGGAACTAGATGGTCTTTGAGGTCCTTTCCAACCCAGAACTTCCTGTGATTCTATGTAGTGCCCCCTCAAGCAAGCAGGTGGTATTGAGGTACAAAGCTGCAAGGGAAGCATTATGTTCAGTTATGTGGTCCCTGTTTCAACATCTAGATTTCTAAGTGAGCTTACACTGGTGAATCAATTCCTGCCTTTACCAGTAAACTCTGTTCTTCTTAATTCTCATCTTAAAACTTATCAAAGGACAAAGATGTCTGCTAGCAAGTTGTCCTTCCTAATCCCAAATTGGATGTTCTTCTCTCACTTTATCTCAAAGAAAAGCATAAAAGGCCTGTCAAGGCCCTTTCCCCAGGGAATTTTTATATAATTCTGGAAATTGTTTTTGTTTTGTTTTGTTTTGTTTTTAAATTCTTAAGGATTTTAAGTTTGGTATCTGGGAGACAACAGATATTGACATACACTTATGGCTGACAACTTTTCCCACTGGTCAAATTTTATACATGGACAGTGTGAATAACGTGATTGTCTAAATCCATTTGTAATCTACTTGGTAGATTTGTTTCTTTTGTCATGCAACTTGTCTGTTAAAGAACCCTTGAAAAAGCAGTGCACTTCCCCAATTAGTCATCTTTATTCCTGGAAATAAGGGATTGGAAGGATGGTGTTCTGCTTGCTTTTCCACAAGTGGTTTATGAAACTGAGTAGTCTCAGTTGTCTCCTAGATGAGATTTTCTATAACCTAAAGCAAAGGCTGTAACATTTTATGGTCAGGGAAGATTTCAGCAATTTAGAGTACCTTGGAAAACATGATTATACTGTCTATTGCTTATTGCAGTGTTTACCAGTGCAGCTAGTGTGTTTTGAGGCTGATGTGAGTCTCTCAGTACTATCTAGTATTTAAACTTCCATTCATTTCTTAAGCAATCTGTTTTATATTGCAGCAAAATTAGTCAGTGCTTGTGCTCATAACTTTAGAGTCTGTGAGATGCAGAAACTGAATGGAGAAAAAAAAAACCCCAGATAATAATAGTTCTGTGTACTCTTTTCAAAGCTCTGGCCAGGTGTTTGTGTTTCACAGTCTGAGTGTTTCCATTGTGAAAATGTAATTATTTCATTTTCTGAAAGAAAATTCAGACAGTCTGAAGGATGGCAAGATCACTTAGTCTTCCTCCAGTTCCAACTCCATCAGAGTTGGTATAGAACTTCGAATCATAAAAATTTTGTATCTGAAAATAGATTATTAAAGTGAATTGGCATTTTTTCTAGTCTAGAAATATGACAGGGATGAGCTGCTGGCAATTGTCGATGTTTGCACCTGTAAAGTGAGTGACAATGAGAGGATGGGTCTACAATGTAACATGTTCTTCTAGCAGTCAAATCTTTGAGAAAGGATGGTCCTAGTTCGGTATGCATTATAGGACAATATTTGTGCCTCTAGATCTCATACACATTTGAGCAAGCTGTTTCCCAGTCCCTTACCTCTGCGATTTAGTGCAGTCTTCTGAAGGACAGGGTAACTTCTCAAATTCTGGCAGCTCATGTCCTCTCCTGGTTCCCAGGCCCAGCTTGCTGGTGAGTTTCTTTGTGAGCTTGTCTATGGGTGGTACGGTAGCAGGTAGATCCATGTCAGCAAGTGCCTTGCAGAGCAGTGCTAAAACTGCCTGTGTATGCTGGCCTCTGCTTTGGGACTTCAGTGTGGGACAGAAACCTGAGTATGTGTCCTTCAGGAATTTAGAGTATCTTGGTAAAGATAATTGCACTGTCTATTGCTTGATGTATGTAAGTACACCAGCTGAGACATTGCTTCTGAGGGAGATATCCCCATTCTGCTGTGAGGAGGAAAAACCTCCCAAGCAGAAAAATTAATTTTGCAGAACAAAGAAAGCTAGGAAAAAAAGAAATCTATGAGTTTTGCTGAAGGAATTAAAAATAGTTTCCTTAAGCAGAGTGAATAATAAAACTATCTGCATCCTTTTTCCCTGCTTCCACCAAGTCTTCAATTTATCAGAGATCAAAGGCTCATGCCACTGCTGAGGGCTCAGTGATGGGCTTTTCTTGCCTTCGGTCTGGGCTGACCTGCTCCAAGGGACAGCACAGATCCCCTCAGGGTGCTGAGGAGCTGTGCTCATACCTAAATAAGCCTATCCTTCTGGTGTGAATCTCACAGCTACTATTGATTTCCTTTCATCTGAGAATACACTAGAGTAAAAAAAAAAAAGCTTTGGTTCTTGGCTTTGTTCTTCATTGGTCTTTTATTATGCGTGGAGGCACGATTTCTGTTTCAAAGACATTAAAAGAGAATTTTTCTTTAACGTGGCAGCCTTAGGACTGTAAACCCTTCTCTGAAGACTTGTTGGATTTTGAGACAGTGAATAAAGTAAGTTGTAGGTGCATTCATTTAATCCAAATCTTTTTCATCTAATGATGCATTTCCTGATTTTTAGCTCTGAATTTGACAAAGTAATTCAGAGAAGAGTTTTGGATAGAAATTTCCCAAAAGAAATAAGGCCAGTAAATTCTCTCCAGCTGGCAAAGCATAGGTCTTCATAGCCAAAGCATCTCATTCCCATGGAGAAAGTCTCCAGCTTTTCCCATGTGAGCTGTTACAGTGTTTCCAGTGTGTCCTAAGGACCATGGGATCTGCCGTCAGGGAGAGATGGGGGTTGAAGAGGAAAACAGACCTCAGTGTTTTAATATGGAAGTGTTGTTATTGAACCTAGACATTGTATGGATAGGTAACACCAGGGCAGTTTAGCAAATCTTCTGTTCAGTTGACCACAGACAGTGAAAAGCATATTCATTGTGTGAATTCCCTTTATATAACCTCCAGTCTTTGGTGAAGCAGCCTCAGCTCGGTCCATGGCACATAGGAGAACTAAAAACGGTACAGTATGCAACATTTTAGCTATTTTAGTGACCAGTTTACAGTTGAAACACACAAAGAAATAGTGTAGCTTAGCTGGAAGCAGAATTTAATAACAAATATAATCAGATGTCTTTCCTCAGGCTACCTTGGGAATGAAATGAATCATGGAAAATTTCAGCCCAAAATAAGACAGATAAATCTGAGAATTTAAAAAAAGCCAATCAAACCAACATGTGGTACTACTAGTTGAAATAGAACATTGCAGAATCGCAGGTCTTGTGGCTAAATGCAAACCAAAATTCCCAAATAACTCAAATTAACTAGTACAGCAGAAGGTTTAGACTGTGTGAACTCCTACATTCATATGTAACCATGCTTTTAAAGACTATGAAAAGCTAAGTAGCCTCTTACATGATTTGTACCCAAGAAAAGTGCCTTCAAATTGGAAGCTTGATAGCAAATCCATCACTACTTGACAGTGCCAAGGGGGTCAGATTTGAAATTGTAGATACTCAGTACTTTGAGGGCTATGACTAGCAAGCCTTGGTGAAAAAAATTCGTATCCACACTAACAAGGGAAGGTCCATAGGCATCAAGTGTTAATGCAACTGAGTTGTTGATAGAAGGTGCTGTGGAGCATCTTTTGAGCTGCACACTCAGTATATGTGTGAAATCTTGCAGGAAGGCGATACAGACTTAAATACAACTGCCTCATCAGAACTGCTTAAACATTGTAAGCAAGTGCAAAAATTTACTCAATCCATGCCAATGGCAAATCAAATCCTACAGTAATGTCCATCCATTGCTTAAGTTGGCAGGAATTCAGTCTTTGATGAGAAGCCAAACTGCTGTCAGGGTGTAGGTCAGTGCTTTTGCCACTGGACTTTACTGACTATGCAGTAAGGAGATCAGACCTACCCAAGATATTTGCTTTTCTGAGACTGTTTTGATGCTTGTATTTTGAAGATAAAGGTCCCAAATACTTGTTTTAGTCTTCATGTGTTGCCATAGCCAGTGCAACCGTGAGTTCCGTAGCTGTGCTTCCTGCCAGAGATGTCAGCCCACAAACAGAGGGGCTCTGTAGTCTGCTGTTCTAAGTCTTATATTTACTTGTAGATGATTTTGGCCTTTTCTAGCATTTCAGAGCATTACATTTTTACAGTAACTTTAATCCTGAACCTGGGAGAAAGAGAAGAAGTAAAAGGATGTATAAGATTCATACTGGCACTCTGGTTTTGGTTGAGGCAGGTTGTCATGTGCTGGCATGGTACTTCTACTCAGCCAATGGCAGAGCCAGGAACAGAATGGAAAATTTTTGCCTGTTAATGACAGCCAGGCCTCAGCCAGGAAGATGCATGCAGGTGAGGAAGCCACCTGCAGCCAGTTCTCAAATGGCTTCTAACTTTCTATATGCCAGCTGTCTTTCAGAGAAGTGAGTTACTAGGCAAACTCTCCTTTGGTACCAGCTCTTGGGTGATCCCAGTAAGATTTGGCAGTGGGGCCTCCATGTTGCTTCTCAGGCTTAAGAGGAGTGAATTGTGAATACACCATGTTGGACACCATGCAGGGAAAGCAAAGGGTGCTGTGGGAGCAGTGCAGTCAGGACAGAGATGGTTGGATATGCCCCTGGAGGGCAGGCACCACTCAGGCCCTTGACCTGATGACTCAGAGCACAGAGACACCACCTGAGATGTCTTCCTGGACAGCCACAAACACAGAACAAATGCAAAGATGTTGAACATGCTCTGGTGGTTGCAGGTAGGACAAGTTTTCCCTGTGCAGAGATTTACTGGCTGAGGGCTCCTTGGACAGTCATCTGGCATCTAATAGGAGTAGAACTGCGCAACTAGCTGTACCTGAGGTGGGGAGACGGTTGGTTGTCTTTGGTTTGATTGAGGATGCAATGGTGGCTCTGTAAAGGCATGTTGTTCTGACCCACAACAGATTAGTAAGCACACCAGCAAGGCAAGGATGGAGGATCTTGGTTGCTCCTGGCTTTTACGATTTAAAGCAAGAGACATGCCTGCCACAAAGGCTGAGGCAGGGAAGTTAAAAATGATGAAGTTCAAATGACCTGCAGACTTAGACTCAACAAAGTGGGTCTGTGTTTTTGCTGTTCATAGTTTCCTCCAGAAGCAGCTGTGAGTGCTGTAGATGACTCCCACCATTCCCTTCTAGAAGACTGAATGAGTGTGTATGTGTTCATTTGGGGAATTCTAGCCCTGCTGTAACAAATATTCCTATGGTCCAGTCACCTTCAGTCATGGCCATGGTGTTCAATCCCAGGAAAGACTCTCCCTGTGAGACCAGCACTGCTGTCCATGGTGGTGGGAAGCCCAAAGCAATGTTCTGCAAGTTATAAAACTTAAAAGTGTAAAGAAGATTTTCCCCTCTCTTGCAAACACAGGAAGACCAAACAGGGCACCCACATTTCTTTGAATCCACAAAAGCTAAAGAAGAACCTTTTCCCCAGCAGAAAGATTTCTGGTAGAATTTAACAATCCAAGGAGGAGGGTATTACCATGGATGAGTCATAGATATTTATGGCTCTGAATGCAAGCAGAAATGATAGACCCACTGCACGTACACATCCAATCTCTCTGAAGAGCACAGCAGCAAAATTAAACACAGAGAAGACACTGAACTTAAAACAACTTGGAAAAATTGCTAGGTACTTTCTTGATGTTACCTTAAAGAGTATTTATAGTTTAAAGTAGAGCCCCTTTTCTATCCTAAACTGCAGCAACGGGACTGGTTTTGGGCATGCACCAGCAGAATATAGAAGATCACATCTTGTGCCAGTCCCCACTCACAATGGATGTTTTTGAAAACTGTTGAGAGATTATACAGAACTTAGAAATAATTAAACCATTTCCCTGTGTCTCATCCCAGTGCAAAAAGAGGGACAGGTGTCTCAGATTTGCCAATTCCCTTTTTTGGAATTGAAGTGAGACAGCATGTAAGGTCTATGCATAATTGTTAACTTTAATAGGAACATGGAGAACAAATGTGCTATTAATGTTGGCAACCTCACAATTAGATCAATTTGAGCAATGCAGCTTTATGGAGAACCATGATGGGCTTTGCATTACTTAGCAGCTTTACAGGAAAGGATAGAGTGAGACTTGGAGGGGGAGGAGGTGGTGGGAGAGAGAGAAAGGCTTTGGCAGGAGCTGTGGTGGTTCAGCCCCAAACACACCACTCACCTGCTCCTGGAGGAGAAACATCCAGAGCCTCCATGGGTCAGGATAAGGACAGTTGACTGACAAAATTACTGTGAAAGGGGAACAATAACAGTCCATGGCAAATTACACTCACACCCAGTGATAACACAGAGTATTTTACCATCATGATGATGATAATAGAGTACTGTATGCCATGGGGACCAACCCAACACCCCAGCCACACTCAGACTGCTCTGGAGACACCCCAGAACACCCCTCCCCAACCAGCCCCTTTTGTGGTGAACTGATGTCAGGTAGTGTGGAAAAGAGCCCAAGCTAACTCACCTGAGCTGACTACTTGGGGAGGTTAACTCTGGCCTGGCTAGAACCAGGACAGGATCCAAGGTCAGTCTTGTACTAGTCCTTCACAGCTTTGAGAGAAAGGGGGGACAGAGAGAGACATCCCCAGTCCTGGATCCAGCATTGGTCTTGCCAAAGAGGGTGTTTGTTGTGAAGTACCCTCTCCCAAATTCCATGTTTGGTCCTTTTGTGCTTGCCATTCCTTTCATCCCTTGCATGAGCACTGTCTCTTCTCAATTTCTTATGTAAATAAGCATGCATGCTCAAAAAAAGGAAGTTTTGAGTTGGTGGGTTCCTTGGGTTGATGGTCTTAGGGTCAGTAGTCAGCAGTTTCCCTCTGCTGCCTTTACCTTTCACCCAGTTATCATGGTTTTTGCTGCGTTAGTGCTTAGGCAATCCCTTTCCTTGTGTTTTGTGGATGTTTAAGACATACTTAGTTCACCTTAGGCACCTTGGTCTCTGAAGTGCAACTAAGTTCCTCTTTCAGCTTCTGCATATTCCAAATAGTTTTTGTGAGGGTGGTGAAAAGGACGAAAATGGAAATGGAGGAGGTCCAAACATCTTAAAGCTCTAGTCAGTCTCCTGTACCCTGAAATACTCTGAGCCTTCTGGGGAAGCATGATGTCTGCAAGTGATTCATGCCTTTGCATAATATTACTTTAAAAGTTGTGCATTTACAGCTCTGTCAGAACAGCTGGAAAACCTCTTTTAAGTTGGTGATGTGGCATTTACAGAATTTTAGCAGAACTGATTTTTTTCCGCTTTTTAACCTGTGAAATTGTTGGGGAACTTAATTTAATGCCAATAGTCACACTTTTTCACCAGTAAAAGCCTCCCATGTTCTTGATGATATACTTTTTCTATGATCTGCTAAAGTTTTAAAGAGAGGGAGGAGATGGAATCACTTTGTAATTCCTCTGTCCAGCCTTGGCTGTTGTGGCTTGCATGCACAGATGGGAAATAGGAGTTGCACTTGCTTTGTCAGGAGTTACAGCAAGTAACTATGAGGAAGGGCTGAGTGAGC
>VZTU01022314.1:208302-225698 GCA_013400835.1 Zapornia atra | reverse complement strand
CCGCGGCTGCTCTCACGTAAGAGCCGCAGCGCTGCTGCTTTAATCACCCCGCGGTTCGCTGAACTCCGAAGTGATGCCGCAGCTTCATCTATTCCCCCCAACCCCTCCCCCTTCCCGGAGGAGAAGCCCTCTTCTCAATTTATCTCCCCACATAATTACTCCAGTTTTTCAACCCCTCTTCGCGAGGTTGGATGGGCATGAATAGCGCTTTTGTCGGCGGACAATGGCAACCTCCCGGGCTGCAATCTCTTTAAACTCCTGCTTTGTTCTGATAAGGCGGGAAATCGGGGGCTCTCGGAGGGGTTTGTCATGTTAATGTCTTCGCTTTCCAGCCATCTCCTGCTCCTGGGAAGGGCTTGCTGCTGAGCCTGACCTGCCTGGTCCTGAAGGTGGGGGGAAGGGGGGAGTTCTGATTACTCAGGATACCTCCAGGGCTTGTCGTGATTCAAAATTAAAATAAACCCATATCGTAGAATTCTTAAGCCCGGATCCAAGTCACAAAGCGAAATTTAGGCTAAGCATTGGATGCCCCGATGAGTTACAATGAGGCCAACTGATTTCCATTCCAGTCCCTCGCCAGATGAACGCTCCGGTGGGCAGGGAGCCCCGCTGCCAGCCACGTGTTCGGAGCGCAAAAGCCCCTCCAAGAAACTTCGCTTCTTGCTAGATGAGGAAGCCTGAGGAGACCGCGGAGAGCAGCCACCAGCGGGTTCCTTAGCTTACCCCTTTATCCACCCAAAGTCTTAAATTCTACCAAAAAACACCCGTTTATTCGCCTTAGCTGGAGGGACCCCAAGCCGCCTTCCTTTCTCTTCCCACCTACTAAGCCGATAATTTAATTATACGTGAACAAGACGTTTCCCAGGGCGGCTGGACCACGTGTCGGTCCTTTATCACCCTTCTCCCCAGGGGAAGATGATGCCGTGGCCGCCGCAGCGCGAGGTGATGGACGGCACGTAGGGAATGGGGGCTGCAGTACCTTGCCACTGCCACCCCGCAGCTGGGCGCGCAGCCAATCTCCATCCTGGGGCTGGGGATGTGGCAGTGGGATCCATGCTTCCACCTGGAGGTGTATTTAAATGGAATAAACCTCCCCCTCCACCCAAAAAAGACCTTGCTAAAAGATTTTTAGTTTCCTTCAGGGTGGCCAGGCTGAAAGGTTCCATGTCCTCTCGGCACAGAGATGCGCTGTGGGGTTAGGTCGGTAGGTGTGTCCATGCTACAAATACCCTGGAGATAAGTCTTGACTCCTGTCACATCGATTCGCTTTACTTCTTTTTATTTATTTGTATTTCTAAAAGCCTCTTGCGTGCCCCTTCCCCGCGGGGAGGGAGCCTCTGCCTGGCAAAGCTAATCCATCCGCGCACAGGGAAAGTGCTGATGCTTCCCGGCGCCGTGCCGATTGGCCTGACCCTTCCAGGCTGGGGTAACTCGTTTTTCCAAAAGGCTGGAGAGAGGAGGCCTCTCTGCTGCGAAGCCAGGAGCAGGTGGCCTCTCAGCTGCTGGGTCCTGTCCAGCGTTGCAGGAGGGGAAAAAAAAAAAAAGGAGATGGCATTTTTGGGGTGGCCATCTTGTACTTACATAATGTGACTCCTGCGACAGCCGCCCTCTCAGGAACCGGGGAGGGGGTGGGGGTGGTCAGGCGGTGTTACTTGCTGCAGAGCCGGGTAGTTTTGTGTTGCCGAGTGCCTTTAACTTCTGGAGTGAGCAAAGCCGATGCGTTTCTAGGCTCTTTTTGGGAATCTGAAGGCCTGCCTGGTTTCATAACCCATCTCTCCTTCAAATTTGGACCGTTTTGGGGAGGCTGAGTGCGCTCAGCCTCGTTCTGTGGCACCGCTGAGGTTGTGTAAGCGAGGCCAGGCAGTAAAACCTCAGTCGTCACCCTGCAGCTTTCACAGGCAGTAAAACCATCTCTGCCTGGCGTGGCGGTGGTTAAAGCCGGTCCGTCCCTCCTGCTGCTTCCACTTCCCGATGACAGCAAAAGGTTTGGCCCGGGGTGGGGTTGGGGTGGGGATCGAGGCCCTGCTTTCTCCCATCCGGAGGTGCCGCGTGGATTTAGGGTTTCTCTTGGCCCTGACCGCAGGCTGAGCTGGCAAGCATTAGTCACCTTGTTACTGCAAACTCGGTCGTCCTGATCTCAAACGGATCTTTCTAGAACGTTCAAGAGCCGGTAGATACCAGACAACCTTCGGGCCATCCTGCCTGAAGCAGCCCGAGCCCTAAACTTGGGGACTGAAAGGTTATCCCTTGGGTCTTGAATGGTTAACCCTCGAGGAGGGGATTCAGATTGATTTGGGCTTTGTAGGGGTGTTGCTTCGTATCCTCGTGCGTCCTTGAAATCCTTTCTCCGTTTGATATTAATGAAAAGGAAAGTCTGGAGCAGCGGGAAATGCCGGGCATTCCTGTTGCATTTCAGGCTGGTCCTTCCAGTAAGGTTCAGCCGACGCTTTCGTAAATGCAGGAGGAAGTATTAAAAAGTGAAACTTGCTGGTAGCGGGGCAGGGTGCTGCGGGCAGATGGGGGTTTCGGGTGCGCTGTGGCTGCTGCGCTCCTGCTCTTGCCCCTGGATGAGGTCGCAGTGTCTCTTAATTAATTTTTCCGAGCTCCCTGAACTGCTGGAAAAACCTTGTTGAAAAGGGTTTCTGACGGGCAGCTGCACTTTGCTTTCTGTGTTTATAAAGTCTTCTGGGGGTTTAAAATTCTATTTACAAATGAATTGAGTGGGTGGGCTGGGGGTTTTCTGCAAGATCCGGAGAAGTTGCCTGCCTATTTTTAAAACCCCCGAGTCATGCTCTGGATCCCGTTCCGTCTCAGGATGCTGGGGGCCGGTTTTCCTCTTTCCCAGAAGCCGTGCGGACCCGCTTGCCCGTGTTTCTGTGGAGGGGCTTTCCCGGCAGAGGCTTTATTTTATTTTATTTTTGTTTGGTGTGTTAGGGGAAGCCAGCTCTGCTCCGCAGGTGTCAGGAAGCATCAGCAAGTGTTAGAGGGCTAAAACATCATGTTTTAGGGCTGACCAGCAGGTTTTCCTGTAATAATGGGACTTTGTCGGGCTTTTTATGTGGGAAGAGCTCCTTGTACTGACAGGGGTGAATCAGCAGCTTCTGGCAGGGCTGAGGGAAAGGCGAGTTGCCAGGACAAATTATGGGATTTGGGGTTTTTTTATGTTTTGTTGTGTTTTTTTTCCTCTTCGCTAGCCTGACTCTTTTATGCCGCATGGGAAGGAGGCGATGGTGAGTCAGGGCTGAGAGAGGATCCGCACGATCTGCACGTACTTGGCGTGGAAGGTCTGCGAAGGGGAGGAGCGTCGGCACCGACATCCTCTGCGGCACCGAGCAGGCTGGCAGGGCATCTTAGAGCCACGGCTTTGCCTCGGGCTTAGTACGTGTGTGCACAGTCACTGCAGCTGTGTCACTTACTGGGGTTTTGGGCTGAGTGCCGTTATGAGGCGGTTCTGGTTAAAGGCGGCTTGTGCTCAAAGCCCCTGCGTGCCTGGGGTGTGAAGCTGGAAGTCAAACTGCCCTTTGAAGTTGGGCTAGTGATGTGCCTGTGCTGGTAGCCACTTTGCATCACCCTTCTGCTCAAGGCTTTTTGCAATCTAGCCTGGGCATGTTGTTGTTGGCTTTTAGCCCCCGCTGCTACTCGAGAGCAAAACTGTTGGTGCACAATTAGAAATGCCCCTTGCAGCGGAAAGTTATGCTTCAGTCCAGCTGCTTCTTAGGACTGTGGGCTGTTCCTGCTCTTTTGGGGATGCTCCATAGTCCTGCACAGACAAGGAGTTTGGAGAGGGTTGGGTTTTTTGTTTTAAGTTTGGTTTTTTTTAAAAATCCAAACTTTGAGGAAAAATAACCAGTGGCGGCTCTCTGCTGCCCTGGGTGAGGGGAACACCGGGGCTGAGGGAGACCTGCAGCATCCTTGGTCTGAAGAGGGACTGAGAGTGTATTAAAGAAACCTTGAACCTTTCCACATTGTCTCTGCCAAGCTGCTGCACTCAGTCGACTCGAGTCTGCTTGCTGGGCAGAAGGTTGCCCACATAAGAGCATACCTGCAGTCGCGGCAGTGCCGAGCTCATCCTGGTCCCTGGTTGTGATGGGAAAACGCAGTCGAGGCCTGTAGGAGAAATGATGAGAGCTGGGAGGGAGGAGGCAGAATCTCTCTGCCTGTGCACTCAAGTGCTTGAATTTTGTTGCGTTGTGTAGCTCCAGGGGAAGACTGGCAATGAAGAGAAGCTATGAAGGGAACATCTGCATAGAAGGCAGGTGAGCTTTGGGTGGTGTATGTGGGGAATGACATGGAAATAGAAATGTGTCTTGCCTGTATCTAAGACTCTCAAGTAGGAACATAAAGATAGTTTGACCCAGTAGCAGCTTTCTTGTTACTTCCATATTCATCACGTGGGTGTGTTGGTGTCTCTGCTTGATGAGCGAGTCTGGGTGATTCCTAAACCTGGGACTGCTTTCTTTTCCCTTCCAGACACAGGATATCAGCAACAATGTCGAAGCACCATGATGCAGGGACTGCTTTCATCCAGACCCAGCAGCTGCACGCTGCCATGGCGGACACCTTCCTGGAGCACATGTGCCGCTTGGACATCGATTCAGAGCCAACCATTGCGAGAAACACTGGCATCATCTGCACCATTGGTAAGCAATTCCTAGATAGGAGAGAATCACAGCTGCCGACCCCTATGTTGGTGAAACTTGTTAGGGAAATTGTGAGAAGGCTTTGGCTTTCATCCCTTGCCAGGGCTGAACTCGTGCTTGAAAGCAGGCAACTTTCCCATGTCGGCCCAGCCCTGTCTTGGTGTGCTGGGAGCCAGTCTGGTACCCAGGGACATGAGAACTGGTCACGTTCTCCTGTGCTCCTCTGGGCAGGTTAACAACATCTTTCCTACTGACGAGATGAGCTTTGTCGGTGTTGGGCAAGTCGTGACACCTTACTCTTCCCTTCCACGTGAAAAGAGTCTGGTGTGGTCTGGTGTGTGGGGGTTATCTCTGATATATTTTATGACGTTAATATTCAAACTGCTTCCTCCTCCTAGGCCCAGCCTCCCGCTCAGTGGACAAGCTGAAGGAAATGATTAAATCTGGGATGAATGTTGCCCGCCTCAACTTCTCTCACGGCACCCATGAGGTAAGGGTGAGCTGCAATGGCCCTGACCAGGCTGTCTCTGTCTACTGACCTTATCCCTCCCAGAAGAGGGAAACCCGGCTTAGCCCAGACGAGCCTGAGCTGGGAAGGCGAAACTAAGCTTTGCCTTTTGGGAGAGGCATGTTGGTTGTATATATGGAGCCCATGTAATTGCTGGTAATGTTGAAATGAGCTTTTCCAGCCCTTTTTTGAAATCAAGTGTGTGTTGCTTCCGTGCCCCTCTGTCGACCAGGGGACCAGGTGACTCATACCTGGCACTGTGTGAGCTGGCTGCTTGCGGTGAAACCATTCAGTCCTTCCTCATGTCCCACTGCTCGCTGCGCAAGGCTGAGGGAGCCGAGAATGCCTGGTCCGTGGGAAGCAGTGCCCTGAGCTTAGGAGAACAAGGTCAAAAGAAATCCGTGCTGTCTGTGGCAGGCGAGCCCTTACTGGTATAAATAGATCGGATCCTCAGCAATACTGGAGGAGCTGAGGATCTCATTCCAGGTTGCCTAGAATTCTGCCCTGAGCCATCCCACTGGATTTTTTTTCTATCCTGGCTGCCCTCCAGCTTTCAAAATGTCAGCCGGTAGCTGGTAGCAGCTGTAGGTGGCTTTACTTACTGACCCGTGTGCCTTGTGGCGTGTAACAGCATGGCCTCTCACCCTCCTGGCCTTTAAAGGGCACAGGGCGCTGTCAGAACCTAAAGTTTGACTTGGTGACCATCAGACCATGACTAAACGCCCCTGGGGTAGTGTCGCAGGGAGTCTGCAGTCAGCAAAATCTGCCTGAAGGAAGGGCAGCGTGGGATAGCTCTGCCTGTCTGGGCCCAGTGACGGGGCTGTAATTGGGAATTTTCACACCGTTACGGCCCCACGGAGCGGCTGCTAACCTTGTTATCCAGGATTGAGGGCTGAGACCATTGCTTTCTGCTTGGGGTGAGGTCTAATTACATGTTTCATACAGATGATGTTGGGTTACAGCAGAGTCTGACCACTGTCTGTAGCCAGCCTGAGGTTTCAGGTCCCTTCCTTCCTCCAGAATGTTACAGTGAAGCCCCAGGGAGTTTCCATCCATTGCCAGTATTTTGCTTGGCTCTTGTGTCCACCCCAAAGCGTCTAACCGGGTTTCAACTTAACAGGGGTGCTCTAGCACCCTGCAGCCATGTTCATACATGGAAGAAGAAAAGAAATAACCTTTATGTTCTGCTCTACCTGTGTTCCTGTTCTGCAGGTGTAACTCTAGGAAGTCAGACTCTAGCAGTCGGTTAGCCTTCACTATCTGTCTGAGAAAGGAAAAGTCCTGGGTGACTGGGTTTAGGTAAACATAATGGCCCTGTTCAGGCATGTTTTCTGTGCTGCATCCATCTTGGCTGCGGTACGTGGAAGGGTCGGGGCCTTCTCAGTTGTGATTTAATAAACTACATTTCTTCTGCTCAAGAAGAGTTAGCGATTGCGGCGTTGTCTCTGGCTGAGGACACGCACGTGAACTTCAGCACTGCTTTATTCTGGCCACACCTTTCTGGTGCTGGAGAATTGTCCCTGTGTTAACTGAAGTGGGTGCGTAGGACTCGTGTCAAGGTGGCTGGGTGGCATGGGAGGGAAACCGTGGGTGTTTCAAGGTGAGTCGGGTGAAACCTGTGACAGAGAGGGGAAAGGGTATTTCTTATCTACAAAAGTCTGTCAAGTGTTACACAACTTCCAGTCAAGGTTATCTCTTAATGGGGTTTGAACAAGAAAAGTAAACTGATCTGCTGGCCATCCACAGCATGTTTGAGGGAGTTGGGCCGAGAGTGTTCCTGTAGAGCTGTCTGTGCACCAGCAGCGTTAGCATGTGAGAGCTGGCAAACCAGGCATGTGGTGCTGCTGTCAAGCTTCCCGCTGCCTTTGCTTTTGGCTCTGGAAGCGAAGTGTAATGACCAAAAGGAATGGGTAGCGTTCTCCTAGCAAATCCATTGCCTTGGGGGGAAACTTTAAGCTTTTTGGAATTGTTAAAAAGCTCCTCCGTCTTGCTCGCCTGTGGGACTGGCATTAAAAGGGATGGGGTTGGAAGTCTGCAGTGTGGAGGATGGCTTCCTATTTCCCTCCTCTGTGGGGAGAACAGCAGCCCTGTGCAGCAGTTGCTTAGCTGAGATGTTTTCCTGGGGTTTAGGAGTTTCATGTGCATGAATCTCCCGGCTGCCACTGTTGGCCGTGCTGAGTGGACAGATGGTCTGCAAAGGCTTTCAGATGTGCCTGGTGGTCAGTGGGCTATTGCCAAATGTCTGTCCCAATGGAAGACCTCTCCAGCCGAGTGCCTGGGCTGTCTCCTCCAGTTCTCCTCTTGGGATCAGAGCTGGGGGCACTGAACGTACAGCCAGGTAACTCCCTGGCTCTGCTTTCGTGGGGAAGGAAGGCCTTTATGTCCTCATGCTCTGCTTCTTCAGAAGCTGGGGCTGAATTAAATCCTTGGAAGTTAGACCTGAGATTGAGCATTGCATGAGAGCGGACCTGTGGGCCTGGGCAGCATTTGGGGCACGCAGTGATCTTTTTCACAAATAGAAGCAGCCAGAATGTCTCCATCTTAATTTTTTGTTTCCTCTTCTTCTCCTGACCAGTATCATGAGGGCACAATCAAGAACGTGCGAGAAGCTACAGAGAGCTTTGCCTCTGATCCCATCACCTACAGGCCTGTGGCCATTGCACTGGATACCAAGGGACCTGAAATCCGAACTGGACTCATTAAGGGAGTAAGTTACTCTTTGTTTTTTCTCAGTGTGAGACAAACTATCATGTTGTGCCCACAGCTTTTTCCAACCAAAACAAATGCCTGTAGGAAATGGGGTAATGAACCAGTTGCAGAAAGCGTTGCTGCAGGCTGGGGGGTTGGTCATGTGTTGGTTTTTACTGTTTTTGCTGAAAACACGTGTTCTGGCACGCAGAGCGGCACAGCAGAAGTGGAGCTGAAGAAGGGTGCACCGCTCAAAGTCACCCTGGATGATGCCTTCATGGAGAACTGCGATGAGAACGTGCTGTGGCTGGACTACAAGAACCTCACCAAGGTTGTGGAAGTTGGCAGCAAAATCTACGTGGATGATGGTCTCATTTCCCTGCTGGTTAAGGAGAAAGGTGGGTAACGACCATTGCAGTTCCATGTGGGTTTTTTTCCTTGCAACATGTTTGTGCTTCCCCTCCAGTAACTCTTTTTGTAGTTGAGTAGTAGAATGAGGAGTATGTGGTAGTAAGACTGAGCAAAACATCCTCTATTTCAAATACAGCAGGCTTCTGAACTCTAAATTCAGGTGGTTTTCACTAGGCTGTCATCTAAACCCTCTTCTAAGTGGAACATGTGGTAGGGTTGTACCAATGCTCCCAATCAGAGCCTGTTTGGCCCGGCTAGTTCACACTTCATGTGGGTTTTAGCTGGTTTTACGTCGTTTGTGGTTAGAAACAGAACCAGCTTGAACAGGTTTGTTCTTTATCACGTGTGGTGGCTGTTGGCGCTGCAGGGAAGCGGTGTGGGAGCAGAGAAGCTTTCTGGTTAATGCCAACTGTGGGAATGCATCTGTTTCAGGCAAGGACTATGTCATGACGGAGATCGAGAACGGTGGCATGCTTGGCAGCAAGAAGGGAGTGAACCTGCCTGGTGCCGCGGTTGACCTGCCCGCAGTCTCCGAAAAGGACATTCAGGACCTGAAATTTGGTGTGGAGCAGAACGTGGATATGGTGTTTGCTTCCTTCATCCGCAAAGCTGCTGATGTCCACGCTGTCAGGAAGGTGCTAGGAGAAAAAGGGAAGAACATCAAGATCATCAGCAAGATCGAGAACCACGAGGGTGTGCGCAGGTGAGCCTCCTGTCACTGGCATGTCGGGTTGGTTGCCAAGAAAAACACAGCCCCTTCGCACTACTGTCAGGGCTCCTGGTCAGGGGTTTGCCAGCAGCAGCAGACTTACTAGTCTGAGTAACAGGGTGGTAGCTAATGCCAGGCGTGGGGGACTCGATGTAGCTGAGGTATGAGCAGTGGGTTGTGTAACTTCTGCGCCCTGAGCTTCTGGGGACAGTGTCACAATTCCTGCAGCAATGAGAAATCTGCCATGTTCTTTGTAGCGAGCTCAGACTTGCTGTCCTGGATGCAAATCTGTGAGCTGCTGCGTGGGAACCACCAAGCTACTGGACTAAAATCTCTGATATAGCCTCGTGCTCCCCTTCATCTGTCTTTGTGTAGTGCTCGGTCTTGTTTTTCTTCCCTCTACCATAGCATTACAGGGTGCCAAAACGGCCTGTGGAAAGCCTGTGTGTTGACAGCATAGCTGCATATTGTGCTTCCCTTCTGGGAGGGGGACGGAATGGATGGGGAAGGTCCTTTGTGCAGAACAAATAACAAACCTCTTCCCTTGCTGTCAGGTTTGATGAGATCATGGAGGCCAGTGATGGCATCATGGTGGCCCGTGGTGACCTGGGAATCGAGATCCCTGCTGAAAAAGTCTTCCTTGCCCAGAAGATGATGATTGGGCGTTGCAACAGGGCTGGCAAACCCATCATCTGTGCCACTCAGGTACTTGGGAAGGAGTGCTAAGTTCGTACAAGAGCTGTTACAGCTTGCTGGTGTCTGCTAGAGAGCAGTGTGCCATGAGCAATGACGTTTTACTCAGAGCTGAATTAGCTTGTCTTGAGGTGCTTGGTTAAAGATGTCATTGGGACCTTCCCCAGTGAGGTTAGAGGACCTCTTGTATGGCTGCAGAAGGTTTCACCCCTCAAAACCTTGCACAGTGTGCACCTTTTGGGCTGACCAGACAGATTTGGGGAAAAAAGTCTTGTGCTTTGCCATGGCCTCTTGTGGTGGCACATCTGTGTCTGTCCCAAGACTGAAGAACTCAATATGACATTTGTCTCATCATTTTGGGAGCTGCTAGTGAGGGAGGAGGGGGAGCTAGTCCTTGGCGCCACTGGTTCCAGTAGGGATCCAGACAGTTGTTGGGCACTGGGAGAACTGGTTTCCTGGCTCTGCTTGCTCTGTACACGGGCTCCAGACCGTAGGCATCAGATGAGGCTCTGGATTTCCTGCAGCTGTATCTTCATTCCTTTGCCTTTGCTCTCTCCCAGATGCTGGAAAGCATGATCAAGAAGCCTCGCCCGACCCGTGCTGAGGGCAGTGATGTTGCTAATGCCGTCCTGGATGGAGCTGACTGCATCATGCTCTCTGGAGAAACCGCCAAGGGAGACTACCCTCTGGAGGCTGTGCGCATGCAGCACGCTGTGAGTACCACTGCCAAGGGTCCTGCTGCCTTGCTCAGCATCTTCCATCTGAGCCCAGCACCCGAAGATCTCGACGTGCCCAGTGCTGGGTGGCAGCACCTCTTACAGTCAAAATGCAGTACTTTTCTGCACGCTCCTGCTGTGGGTGTTTCCTTACATGGCCCCAACAGCCTGAAACCTCACTTGGTGTGCTCCAAACTGGCATTGAGCAGAGCCAAAACTGCTCTGCGGAGCTCTAAGATCCAAAGCTTCAGGTTTCTCCTCTTAAATTTTGTTTCAGCTGGGGCAAAGGGGTGTTTTTGGTTTTGCCGTTACCTTGGTATGAGTTTCTCCTAACTTGTTTTGGCATACAGAATGCCTTAAAACTTCTCCAAGGTCAGGGAGCTGCTTAAGCAGTTTATCTCTAGATAATTAAAAGTATGGGCTGACTCTTGTGGGGCGGGGGAGTGGGAGGTGGGTGGGGGAGGTTTGTGAGCCTGATTTACAGTGCTGTTGCGTTTGGCACCTGGCGCGCTTGGTGTTGGGGCTGTCTGTTGCACGAATACTGACAGCACCATATTTTTACATGCCTGAACTGCCAGAAACCTCTGCTCTGCTTCAAGTTTCATCCAGCTCGTGTTTCAGCTGATAAAAAGCCCGGCCGCGAGTAGCTTCTCCCCGGTTACCAGTGCCGTGAATCACGGTGGTGATAACTCTCACCAGTTTGACTTCTCTTATTCGCAATTCTGATTATATAGATTAATTAGCTCGGCTGGCCTTGGTTTGCAGTGCCTTAGGTAAAGGCTTCTTACCTGGTTAATTAAGATGGAATGGTGTTTCTTCGTTGGTTTTTCTTCTTATTTGCATGTAGCAAATGCAAAATATGACTTGATAATTACCAGGGCAGCGACTGAACACTGCCTGTGCATCTGGAAGGTTCTTCCTCTTTTTTTCACCTCCTAAATCACAAGGGTTGGCTTTTCCTACTGAGTTGGAAACTTGCTGCGCCAAATTTAATGCAAGAATGGAAAACCCTGGTGTAATTCTTCCTGAGATGGGTGGTGTACAGTGCCTGTAGCTTCAGCTCAGGCTCCCTTGCATGCAATTCCCTTCCTGTGGACCTGAGAATAGTGGTGTTCCCTCTGTGGACTTAACTATGTTAAGACTGGTGGTCTTAACACTCTGGGCAGAGGAACAAATACAGATTCACTTTATTTATTGAACTGTGGTGCAGGCAGCAAGATGCCAACTGAAGGCCTGAGCACGTTCCCCTGCAGTCCCCGCTCCCTCTGAGCTAACTCCCTCGGTGTTAGTTGAGCAACGCCCTCTCCAGTGGCAGCACCCATGGTCTGAAAATCCACAGCGTGGCCAGAGCGGGCAAATATTTCAGCTTGAATGGTCGTAGTGGGGATAGAGCACTGTAGAGGGTGGCTCCTGCTCCCATGTGCATTTCCCAGCCTGAAATTTCTATGGGTTTGGATTTATATGTTTATCCAGTGCTGCTGCAGGAGAATTTGGAGTAAAGTTCCCTCTGTAGCAAGGTGCAGACAGCCAGAGTGGGCTGTGATGCGCAGGAAGGTCAGGGTCCATGCTACATTGTACCCTTGCACCTCTCCAAAAGACTTCTGCCTATCCTGACCTGACCCTGCACCTTCACGGTGGTTTCACTCCTCTAGCTGGAGAGGGATTGCCTCGCCCAAGTGAGCTCTTGCTCTTCGGTAGCTGGCATTCCTGTGAGTAAAATATTCTATGGCTTGAGTTGAGCTGCAAGCTTCCAAACACTGGCCAGGCTGTGTCCTGCTTCCTTCCAGTTACGCCTGTGACTGGTTTTGTCCACGAATCTGGCCACACTGTCTATAAGGACCAATGTTTAAGTAGTCATCTCCCTCTTCCTTTCTCCCACTTCCAGCCCGTACTTCCCCCCACATATCCACTAGGAACTGCTCCCGGATGAGTAAAACCCACTGCAGTGTGAAGCTACGAGTTGCTCTGCCCTTCTGCAGCTGCTGTCAAAGCAGACGTGTGTACATGTGTCCTCTGAAACTGGGGCTTCCCTCTAACCTGGGGCTGCCTCTGCATGTCCGGAGTGGGTGTTTCGAGATGGATGCTTCCTTCTCAACTCACAGCAGGTGTTAAATCTGGAGTGCTTTAGGATTGCAGTTGGCACTGGGCTGCTGTTGCTGCCTTTGACATGCACCCTGGTATTTTTAGACATAAGATACTTATCTGCTTTGGCTTAAACTGTTACCTGTGGAAGAGGGATAATTCCCAGCATGGCATAAAATAATTCATTAACACTCCAGGAGCCAAATTCTCATTTGGAAGGGGGTCTGCCTACAAAGCATTCACTGTAACAGTGCTTGTCTCTGCTTTAGCATCACCTCATCATGCTTTGCGGAGTGGCCGCTCGCTTACTGGAGTAACTGGATGAAGCTGTCCTTGATGATCAATCTCCGCATGCTTTTCTGGTCTGCGCAAGCTGCCTTTATCGGGTTGTCAAGGCCAAAGCAGCCTTCTGAAATGGGAACCGTCTTCTAAACAAGTGACTCCCAGCATCTGGGAATAACACAAGTGATTCCCACAGTCTAGGGCTGTGTGAAGAACCCGACGCCCGTGTTGTGACAACCCTATAAAGACGACTTGTTCCTATTTATTTCTCTGGTACCAAAAGGGATGTTGGTGCAGCACTTGGAGGCGAAACATTTTTGGCTCTCAGGTTAAGTTCAATCTTAATTGGCTCTCAAATTAAATCTTTATTGGTTTTCAAATCAAATCTTTTATCGGCTCTCAATCTAAGGAAGCTAGGAAACCATCCCCCTCATGAGGGAGGAGATGTTGGCTCCACGCAAGCCGTTCTGCTGGTTTTGGGGGGTCCGAGTGGGGATGTGGAGGTGCAGGGATTGTCTCCAGAGGAGCCGGAGGCAGGCAGATGGCACAAGAGTCTCTGAAAGAAGCAACAAGTCCCAAATGTGGGCTGAGTCTGAGCTGGCTTGCGGCAGTCCTTTAAAAGCAAGCTGCGCTTGCCAGCTCTGAACGGACTCCCAAGTACGGCAAGAATGCTGCCTCTGAAATGACCGGGGACTCCTGGGTACGCGGTGCACCAGCCAGCGCAGCCGTGGTGCCAGACGGAGTTCAGCAACCTCCCAACCCGAGAGCCAAAATGTTTCCTGGCCTGACCTGTAGTATCCTCTTGCATGCATTACTTCAATAATTAAGCAAATTAACGTGATCTCATGTTACTTTGGTCTATCTTCCTTTCTTTCCTCTTTCTTTTTTCCCTCCTCCTTCCCTCTGACTGGGGCCTGCAGATCGCCCGTGAGGCTGAGGCAGCCATGTTTCATCGTCAGCTCTTCGAAGAGATATTCCGCCTCAATGTTAACAACAGGGACCCTGCCGATGCCATGGCGATGGGTGCGGTGGAGGCCTCTTTTAAGTGCTTAGCTCCAGCCCTGATAGTCCTGACCGAATCTGGCAGGTAGGGCTCAGAGAGGTCGCCATGAGTCTAAACACATGCTTTAACACCGCCAAAATTTTAGCAAGCAGCTTGCTGCTAGGGTATTGGCCTCACGTAACTGCTGCAGCGTATGGCGGCTGCTGCTTTGTGGTAGGGATTTTTCAGGTAGGCAGGAGCAGAGCAAGAGTGGCTGGCAGTTGGCATGAATGTCACCGAGTGGGGGCTCCGCGGGGTGAGGTGACTCGGAAGGTGATACAGATTTCGGAGAAGGAAAAACCTTGGGAATTGAAGGGTTCCTCAAGCCGTTGGGGTGGCTGAATGTTGCGGCCATCACCCCAGTGTGCTGAGTGAAATCTGGGCTTGTCAATTGGTGACTCTTTAATGTAGTTTTATGGCACCTTGCTGATAGAGCACCTCACCCATGCCACCCCGAGTGATTGATGCGAGTGTTGTCTTCCTGAACGCGTGTCGCTCTTGTAGATTGCCCGGGAGGCCGAAGCCGCCATCTTTCACAGGCAATTGTTTGAGGAACTTCGTCGCCTGACTTCCCTGAACTGTGATCCCACGGAGGCCGCTGCTGTTGGCGCTGTGGAAGCGTCCTTCAAGTGCTGCAGCGGGGCTATTATTGTCCTCACCAAGTCTGGAAGGTAGGAGGTGACAGGTTCCCGCAGGTCAAGCCCCACTTCGTGACAAGGTGGGGGAAAGGAGACTCCCAAACAAACCAAAAATAGAGTAAAATAAAGACGGCTGTGAAAGACCAGAGCTGTAACGGAGAAGCCCTGGGTTTTGGAAGTGACAGAGCCCACATTGCCTGCCCGTGGTGCCACTTCCTTGGGAAACAGGCAGACACCTCTGGCATATCTGGCATGCGTAAGGATTTACATGGGAGCGCCCAGCCTTGCCTCCTCTTGTTGCTGCGAAGGGCGTCTCCAGAACCGTCAAGAAAAAACAAGCTGTGGTGCGAACTTCTTGGCAAGAAATCCTCTGTTCAACCAAAAAGCAGAAGCTTAGGGAATACAGAATTTTTTCTTTTATTTTTGATATTTTTCCCCATAAAATCAATCCTCAGCCTTTCCCAGCAGCATCCAAATGGTTAGTGCCTCACTGAACCTTTCAGGCATGAGCCCCCGAGCCTGCAGGGTGAAGTGGGGGGCTTCTTAGCCTAGAGCTGTCAGGCAGGAAAACCTGATGGGCCTCAGGAGTTTCCCCATGTGGGCTTCCTTATCACTGGCTGCGAGTCCTCTTGCTCAACCACCAGCAGGGATCAGCAGCAGCCAGGTGCTGCCTGTGCCCTTGGGTGAGCTCAGGCCCACCAACCTGATGGTGACAACAGCTGAGGTGACATTTCCCTCTTCCAGTGGTGGAGAGGGAGCTGGAGCCTTGCTGGTGAGCTTTTGCAGCTGGAGGAGCTAGGCTGCTCACTCCCAAAGCGTGTCCAGCCGCAAGTCCAGGCTGCTTTCTCCAAGAAAATCCTGTATTCAGTCCTGCTGGAATCAGACCAAGGAAATAGCCCAGCAGAGGTGGGATTTTTCTACACCGGGCACATTTCACCTGAAGATCTGGACCATTAGGACGAATCCTTTTCTGGAATTCACAGCTTCAAACAATTTGAAGTGGCCAGAAGATGAGGAGTGACTTTAAGCACCAAGTTTCTGGATACCCTCCTGCTTCTAATGTTTCTTTGTGAAAGGTTATGGCCTTTGCTTGACCTTTTCAAAAGATTTTTTTTTTTGAACTCTGATATTTAACTCTGTATTTTTAGCTGTGGATTTTATTACAGCTTTAGAGTACCTGGATCTCCTCGAGCTTCCGGGAGGCTTCTTATGCATGGTGTGGGAAGGATTGTCTGAAAGCTGGCACTTATGTCTGGGTGCTTCTAGCAGACCGCTACTGCCTGCCTGAAGCTTGGCGTTCTGCTAAAGGAGGCTGTGAAAGCTAGCGGAGGTGGCAGCGTGCATGTCGGGAAGACGGAGCTCCAAAGGCTGTTTATTTGCAGATGCTGCCTGAGCGGTGCCTGTAGTCCCGCCCAGGGTGCGCTGCTCACTTATTTATTTGAAGGTGTTTTCAGGACTCTCTGCCCAACTCCCCGGTGTAAATTTTGGCCTCAGATACGCTGGGCGCAAGAGCTGGAGCTCTGGGCGGAGGAAGCAGCCCGTTTCCTGGCTTTTGGCAGGGGAATGTGGCCGGGAGGCAAATGGCCGTCTCCTTGGCAAGTTTGGGGCAGCGTTGCTGGCTCTTCCCATCCCATAAACCCGGAGCTCCTGGGAGCAGAGGGCATGAGCAGAGGACTCCCATTAAGATGCCAAGGCTGGAATAAATGGGCACCTCGCCACCTTCGCATAGCAACGGAGACAACTAAAGGCTTGTTTTTGGGGCCTGAAGCATGCTGATGGCTCCTCCTAAACGCGGAGGCGAGGTGAATCTCACCCAGGGGACTGGAGACGGCCTTTGGTGTTGGCCTTGCAGTCACACAGAACTGGGAATTTGGAGCTTGTTGGCAACCTTGGCATCTCCTGGGGTCATCCCCTGTGTCCCACTGGGTGTTTTGGGGAGCCCTCCAAGGCTGCTTTTGCTGCCTTTGGCCATACCTTCACCTCACTTCTGCTTCCCTCTTAGGTCAGCGCACCTGGTGTCCCGGTACCGCCCACGCGCTCCCATCATTGCTGTGACCCGTAATGACCAGACGGCTCGCCAAGCTCACCTCTACCGGGGTATCTTCCCTGTCCTCTGCAAAGAACCAGCCCATGATGCCTGGGCAGAGGATGTGGACCTTCGCGTCAACCTGGGAATGAATGTTGGTGAGTGACTACGCTCCCCCCTTGGCCAGGGAATGATCTGGGAGATATTTGCCTTGCAGGGTGATTTTTGGGCTGCCAACAGGAGGGGAACTTGCCTGCCTTGGGCAACAGAGGTGGTAGTGGTGTAAGTGCAACCACATCCGGTTGTGAAACAGGACCTTGAACCAGCTTCCGCTGGGTTTTAACAGTGGGAGGTGCTCGAACCACCCTGCCCCTCACTCCGACGAGATGAGCTGGGAGTGGGATGACTTCTTTCCCCACAGCTATTAAAATTCTGATCTCGGGGCCATTGAGGATCCCAAAGCTGGCCTGAGACCCTGAGAGTGTGTTTCTGTTCTCTCTCCTAGGCAAAGCCCGTGGGTTCTTCAAGAGCGGAGACCTGGTCATCGTACTGACGGGCTGGCGCCCTGGCTCTGGCTACACCAACACCATGCGCGTGGTGCCCGTTCCTTGAAAAAGCAAGGCCCTGCGCCTTCCTTCCCCCTTCCCCCCCTCCCCTTGCGTTAGGCCAGCCATCGCTTGGATGTTCTCTCCTTGTCCCTAGCGTGGATGTAGGTCGCTAAACACCCAGTCCTGCAGCAACCGGGGGAAGAGACCTTAAATCACTCAGAAACAACATACTTGAAGCGTTTAGGTTTATTTTTTTTGTTAACACCCCTCTCATGACATCAGAGGGTCCCGCACCCTGGCCTGGGGGTTGAAAAGCCCTTTTCCCTGCCTTTCCTGGGGGTGACCTGAAGAGGGGAGGTGATGTCACCCTCTTACATGCTCCCTTCCCAGACCAAACCCTGTTTGTGTGGGGG
>VZTU01022314.1:193859-207690 GCA_013400835.1 Zapornia atra | reverse complement strand
GGCCGGGTGCTGGCTCCAAGCGCTGCTCCGGCCGCTTCTCCCGCGGCCTCCGGGGGACGCCGAGCGCCCCTCCCCTCCTTCCCCGGCCCATCGTCGCCTCACCAGGGCCGGGAGGGGACCCGGCCCGGGCGCTCCCCCTTGCGCGGGGCTCTTAGGGCGGCGCCCAGTACAAACCAGTATCCCGGGACCCGCTGGCACCGAGGCCTGGGCTCTCACCCCCGCTCCGGCCCGCCGGGAGCCGGGCCCCAGGGCCCGGCGGTGCCCGCGGGGGGACAGGACCCTTGGCAGGGGGGCGGGTCGCGGGAGGCTGCCCATCGCCCGGGCCCCGAGGCGGGCAGCGGGGAGCACGCAGGCGGCTTCCTCCTCTCCTTGACCTCCTGCCTCTCTCCTGACAGCGCCGCTCGGCACCGGCCGCTCCCCTCCGGCATCCTCGGCGGTGGCTCCGCTCCAGCGGCCGACACACGGGATTGAAATGACCTTGAAAGCCGGGAACAAGGGCAGCTCGCCGGATCCCGCCCGGGCTCGTTCGGGCCGAGGCAACCCGGCCGCAAGTGTCTCCCTCCGGCTCTGATCCTCCTCTGTTCCTTGGCTTCTCTTTTTTCCGGAGGCGGAATTCCCGGCTCACTCTCTCCCGCCTCCACCGACATCTTCACCCTTGCTCACGCCGGTATCAGGGAGGGGACCAGCGAAAATCAAACGCCGACGGAGGGGCTTACGCTGGACAGTTTCCAGGCCGGATCCCAGCGCTGTGTAAGGAGATGCCAGGCTGGGGGGTGGAAGAAACATAGGGCTTCGCCTGGCAAAGCCGTGGCCTGTGGGGGCGAGCTGGGGATCTCAGGGACCTGAGTGGGTAGGGAGGGGGGGTGTCAGCCCTGGTACAGTGAGTGTGGGGGTCGGCAGGTGACCAGGAACCTTCTGCCTTCTGTGCCTCATTTCAGGAGCTCCGTGTTCCGACTGTTCTTGTTCCGCGTGTAGTTTGGGACGCTCGGTGATTTTCCTGCAGGAGCAACTTCCTGCTAAAAGGATTCCTCAAGGAGGGTGGCGGTATGAGTCACTGGGGAGTCTTTTCCTCAGTGTTGGCAGTCGCTCTTGGCAGGGAGATGTCCCTGCCAGCTGTGCCTGGAGCCTGACCTTATCCCGTGTTTCTGAACCCCAGATCTACATCCCTGCCACATCTAGGAGTGAAGACGGAGGCAAGATCTGGAGAGGGGAGACTAGGCAGTCACTGCCATGACTCCGCTGAGGCTGAGGATGCTCCTTGCAGCCCCCAGCCCCTCCTTGGAGCTCTGATGCTCCACTGTGTCCATCTGACCTGGGACTTGTCCCCAGAGGTGACCATAAGAGGGAGAGAAAACTGGGACAGGACTGTGCAGCACTTCCAAGTGCTCTCCAGCCTCCGGTTCATTTCATTTTGGGGGATTTCTGTGTGCTTGGTGACCTTGGCAGGGTTTCTCTGTGCCCTCACTTCAGGCAGCGGGTGCCTCTCCCCATCCCCTGCGCGGTGCCCCTTGGCCTCAGCCCTGGTTCGGGCTAAATCCGCTCGCTTGGATTAAGCACCACAACTGCTCAGGGATTTAAGGGATGATGTGGGGGAAGCTGGAGTGAACTAAGCACAGGGCAAGGTGGGGAAAAAAGGCTCCATGGTGCCTCTGTGATACCAGTTTCGGCTTTAGGGCAGCGTGACATCACCTACTTCTTGTCAGTCGAGTCTCTCTTGTGTGACTTGTGTTCACTGTTTCTGCAGCCCCGTGTACATGCTGCATTGAGGGAGCATCCCCGGTGCCTCCGGTTGGGGTTCAGTCGGCTCCAGTGCAGTGTTTTGGTTGGGCCCTCGAGGCTGGGGAAGATGGGGGCTCACACGGCTTCAACTCTCGAGCTGTTTGGGTGACAGCTGTCAGGGTGCAGCACCCCCATGCTGGTTCTCCCCAAATCAGGAAGTGTTGGGTTTTCCTTCGGATAAGTCCCTTGGAGCAGGGACACGGGGCAGTGAAAGAACCCCTGTCTTTATTTAGGAAGTAGTTTGGGATAATTCCTCCACCTGGACTCTCTGCCTCACCGCCACAGCACCGGGATGCTCTCCGGCTCCGTGCTCATCCTGCATGCTGGCACTGCCCCCACCCACTGCCATCCTGCCTGTCCCCCACCTGCTTGGGCATCACCCCACAGCCCTTGACCCTCCCTGTGCATCTGGTGGCTGCTTGCTGGCTCTGTGGAGCTACCAGCGAGTCTGAGTGTTTGCCAGGTAATCATGGATCAGGGCTCCGACGTTGATCCCCGGGGATCACGCTCTGCTTGGTCTCTGTGCCAGAAGTGCCAATCTCCAGTCGGTTGCAGTTTGCCGAGGGCAGAAGCGTCGCCTTTCTGGCCTGCTGGGCGATAACCTCCCTTGCACGGTACTGGGAGCGTGTTTGCTTTACCTGTCGTAGCTGATAAGCGCCTCTGATAAAACTCATGATAGTAAATGACAGGCTTTAACGAGAAGGGAGCAATTAAAGGAGGCAGGCGGTGTCCACGGCACGGACTCTGCCCTGGGAAGGTGTTTATGCTGACCCAGAGGAGCAGACCCTCGCTGGCCGGAATCTCCCATCGCCCCTGGGGGGTTTCATAGACCTGTGCTTTTCCCATCCCAGCCTCTGTCTCTGGAGCGCTGCAGCCTGGGAAGAGGTTCTGCTTTGGGGGGGTTGTTATCTGAGAGAGCAGGGAGGGAGTTGCCGCTCTGTGACAAGCTCCAGGGAGTCGTGTGATTTGAGAGAGCGCAGAAATATTCCCGCTGTCCTTGAGCAGCAGAGATACAAGTGTGTCTGTGTGGACGGGGATGGGAGGGAATGGATTTACAGCACCAAAACGCATCTCTTCCCCCCTCTCCCTTCCCCTTGGGGGCTAATGGGCTTCTTCTTGCAGTGCCAAACCGATGCATGAGAAAGCAGCTCCCCTGAAGAGCCCCGAGCCCATGCACAGCCGTGAGAAGCTGGAGGCATCGCACAAGGAGAAGAGTTTGGATTCCCTTGACGGCAGGTGAGGGAGACCCCCAAAATGCGACTTCCTGGGGTCTCTCTTTAGTCCTCAGCGTCTTGCTGTGTCTCTCCTTGTGACACACGTGTTTTTTAGAGACCTGGGCTCTTTGTCACCCTGATGGTTGTTATTTTTCCTTCCAGCCTCCACCTGAACGAAGCCTTGAAGGATGAAGACATCAAGAAATGCCACCGGGAAGTGGTAAGTCTTTTGGCTTCCTGAGCAAACGGGCTGGGATGTTGTATCCTTACCCCATCCGTTTGCTGTGGAGGAGCCCACCTTGGGTCTCAAACAGGGAACATGGGCGCCAAAACAGGTCCGGTGCTGCCTGTTTGAAGCTTTGTGGTTGTTCAGATCATGTCCAGAGCAGGGCTGCTCTGCTTGTCTGCAAACAGGGAAAGCTCAGCAAGAGGAAGGAGTAGGGGGAACACGAGGCTTTTTGCCTTTCCCCATGATGAGGACGGAGGAGAATAAAGTTTTCCCGATAATTCAGAGGAGTCTGGGTGGGTTATGGGGTTGGTAACAGGTTTGTGCTGGGACCATGGGGCGTTTCTTGGTGGCGATGCCATGGTGTCCCTCCGCATCCCCCTGAAACATTCCTGCTGGCACCCTGCCACCCCGGCCTCTCCCCAGGAGGTGTTTCAGCCAGCCCCAGGTGATGCTGAGCCTTGATCCTCTTAGGCCCAGCTCATCTGGTGACAGGGTATGTGGAACAAAGGTGACCTTGTCACACGGGCAGGAGGGTTCTGCCTGTGATTCTGCCTCTAAACCAGCCCTGCAGCCCTGCGAGCTGCGCTAGATCTCTCCATATTCTGGCAAAGCAGCTCGTCCCTCAGATTTTGGGTGGCAGCCGTCACCACCGGGGACAGCTGTCCCCTGAGGTGTGGGGTGATGCTCGCTCCGGGACAGGGAGCACAAATCTGCCTGCGCTGCCTTACTGGACTAATTGATGGGATTTAATGTGGAGCGTGGATCTGCTTTGGAGCCTTTTGCTTCCGTACGGAATCAGTGACGGGCGGACTTGGGGAGCCTCCCGCTGCGGCTGCCGACAGGCTTTGAACAGGCACCGGGAATATAAATAGCTGGATGGTGCGGCGCGATGGGCGCAAAGCAAGTGCTGTCACTGTGCCCCGAATAAGGGAAGAGCTTCAGGAGGAGGAGGAGGAGGAGGAGGAGAGAAACCGCTGGGCAAAATAAATTGTCTGCGGATGAGCCCGGGGAAAACAAGCTCCTTGCAGAGGCTCGGCCTCCTTGGATAAACTCTGGCTGTTAGGGGAAATGTTTTCCTGGGAGGATGGCACAGCATTTGTTGCGCTCTGGATCATCCAACCTTCCTCTGGCCCTCTGTCCCCGGCGTCCTCAGCCCGGTGGGACCCCGCCGCGCCGGTCCCGGGTGCGGGTAGAGGGAGGAAGAGGGTGTTTTTTGGGTCTCTTTATTGGCAAGGTCACCAGATAACTTCATTCTGCTTTGTTTTCAGGCCGCTAGCAAGTACAACTCCCAGTACCACAAGCTGTTCAAGGACATCCCGACGGAGGAGAGTGTGCTGAAAGGTGGGCGGCATGGCAAGGGACTGGCATGGGGGCGGATGGATCTGGCAAGGGGTCTGTCATGGCCCTCTCTCTCTGCCTTGCAGTTTGTTCCTGCGCCCTCCAGAGAGACATCCTTATTCAGGGAAGGCTTTACATCTCCCCAAACTGGCTCTGCTTCTACGCAAACCTTTTCGGGAAGGACATTAAGGTAATGGGGAGGGGGAACCAGCCCACCCTGGTCACTCAGGCTGTGTAGCCCACCCGCTCCCACACCTAAACCGTTGTCTAAAAGCCTCTGTCCTTAAAGGCGAGTGTGGCTGGGGAAGCCAAATTATCAATTTGGGGTAAAATTCCCTGATGCAAAACCTCCTACAAGCTGCAACGGCATTTGAAGGAAGATCAAAGGTTTCAGAGGGGGTGTGGGGGTGGGAGGGGAGATTTGAATCTCTCTTGGCTTTTCATCTTGATTTACAATCTGATGTTCCCCCGTTAGTCTCGCGGCTGACGGGGATCGTGGGGAGTGACGACGACTTTCTCTATAACTGGGCTGAATAACTGAATTATTGATGTCGGCTGCTTTAAATAAATATCTGATGGAATTGCAGGGTTTCAGCAAAGTTCTCCTGCCATGAATTGCATCCTGCTTTGGTTTTAACCCTCCCTGGGCTTGCAGGGCATCTCCTGAGATGTCTCTGAGGGACAATTGCCGGGCGATGCTTCCCCCCGTCTCCTCTGAGCCGAGATTAACGCAGAGGCTGTTGTGACCGTTACTAAAACCCATGCTGCCCTGGTGAACCGCTGAGTCCCCACGTTGTTGCTCTGCTCAGGGTGTAATTACCATGCACGTTAAACCTCCTCCTTGCAAAAGAAACTCCCTGAGCCCGTCCCTGTGTTGTCTTGGCCTCCAGGTTGTGATCCCGGTAGTCTCAGTACAGCTGATAAAGAAGCACAAGACAGCTCGGCTGCTGCCCAACGGCTTGGCCATCACCACCAACGCCAGCAGGAAGGTAACAGCACCTATGTTTCCAGCATCTGCGCTGCTGCAGGGGATGCCCTGGCTGCGGTGGGAGAGGAGGGAAGGAAGCAATTCCCGTCTCCGGCTGAAAGCGAGGGCTGGTTGGGAAGTGGCCAGGGAAAACACCATGGTGTTGCTTGGATTTCTGAATTTTGCTTCGTTTCTGGGCAAGGTGAAGCCCCAGTGAAACTTGGCTGAGCCAAACAAATTCCTGCCAGGCACAAGTAAAACCTTTAACGCTGACGAGGAAAGGGTTTGGGCTGGGGTTCCACCTCAGCAGGCGGAACACTTAGTTAAGAGGATGAATTTCCAGCTTTTAAACTGGGTGTTGCTGGATGCAGTGAGCTGACCAAGTCCTCCTGGAGAAGAGTTATTCCTGTGGGATTTGGGGAGGGATTATTCCTGCGGGATTTTAGCAGGGGGTGGGACCAGGGGAGGATTTGGGTGTTGGAAGTGATCCGGTTGCAAGGCTGCTCTATGGGGGCTCTGTGTGGGCAAGATGAGCACTGCCCTGTGTCCCCTCTGGCTCCATGCTGATCCATGGGGATGTTTTCCCTCCTCCTGGCTCTGTTTGGTGTCAAGGGTGGGATGTCCCATGGGGACAGCAGCAGAGTGAAACCGCCCAGAAAAAAATCTGGTCCAGGATTTAGCAGGCTGCAAAAAATAGCAGCAGGGAGACTGTGGGGAGGGACACAGCTCCCAAGGAGGGGAAATTCAAGGGCAGGACGACTCCGCCTGTCCCCGGCCTGCGGGGAGCTGGACTCAGGGATACGGGGGATCTCTCTGAGCTGCTTGGCTCTTTGTTTTGCAGTACATCTTCGTGTCCCTCATCTCCCGTGACAGCGTCTATGATGTCCTGAGGCGAGTCTGCACGCACCTGCAGGTACACGCTGCCCGGCATCCGACGGCATTTCCACAGCCACCAGCTGCCTTTGAGCTGCATCTCAGGGAGCAAAGCTCTTCACCATCTCCATGAAGGCTTTGGATCTCTCCAAAAGTCCTCCCTGGCACCCTGCTTGGCATCTTTCCCTTGGGAAGACGGACAGGAGCTGTACCTTGGGCATGTCCTGTCCCTGTCAGCTGCTGGTGGCCTTTTCTGGGTCACAGATGATGGAGGCGGAGCTGGGAGTTTCTCCTCTCTCTCTCTCAGGGCGTGTATATGAATTATTTATAATCTGGTAGTAGTACTAGTTCTGCCACTCTGCGCATCGCTGCCTTTTTCACCAGATCTGAAGTTTTATGGGGAGGAAAACTGGTAGAAAGTTAAAAAAACCCAATAAACTGGAATTAAAAAGCCTAAGGAAGTAAGAAATCCATCAGCCCTCAAGCTGCAGAAGAGAGCTGCTGGGATATTTTCTTCTCCCTGCCTTTGAAGCACGTGGGAAGCAGTTCCAGAACCTTTCCCTGCCCAGAAGGGTGGCTGCCAGCTGTGCTGGTGCAGTGATTTGGGTGACTCAGCCCTGTTGCCAAAGTGGGGAATTTATTCTTTGAAACATGCTGGGCTCTGCTCAGATATTCCCCCTTATTCCCTTCCCACCTCCCATGGTTTATTCTCTGTGCTGGGAGCAGAGAGCAGTGCAGGAGCCCTCGGCTCAGCCATGGCCCTGTAGGCCTGTTGACAGTGGGAAGCAACCATGGGATGCCCTTCTACCGCTGGAGGCTTTCTTTCGGCCCCAAAATCCCCACGCTTGGGGATTTTTAAGCAGCTGCTCTTCAGAGACGCACCAGAAATGTCCAAATTCAATTTTCTGGCCCAGGTTGTTTGATGCAGGCAGAGGTGATGCTGTAACGCCCGTTTCTTTTCCTCCTGCAGGTTTCCAGTAAGAAGAGCTTGAGTTTGAAGGAGCTGACGGAGGAGCCCGACGCTGTGTCGCTGGTGAGGCTCAGGGCAGCTCTGGGAGAGGGAAGGACCCCACAAACACCCCGTGGGCCGCAAAACGGCCACCCCGTCCCCTCAGTGGGTTTAATCCCTTCCCAGTGCCTTGAGGGGTGGCCAGCAGATGCTTGCAGGGTGCAGAGTCTGTCTTTTCCTGGAGAGGGAAAAGCCTGCCAAATAGCAGCGGGACTGAGGGAGCGCGAGGGGTCGCATCCTGTCACCTTGGGAGCCCGTAGTGCCTATGTCCCAGCTGGCAGGATCTGCCCTCACCGTGAAATGTTGTGTGGCCTCTCACTGTCTCTGCTCGGTCTCAAAGGCTTTGGGGCTATGGCTGCACCGGGCTGCCCAGGGGATGCTGAACAAGGTGGCTTCCGTGGGCTGGTGGCCCTCTGCACCAGGCTGGCTGCAGGAGGTGACAATCAGGGTGTGCTGGTGGCCCTTCGTGCCAGAGCACGAGGTAACCCTGCAGCAGCTCCAGGACCCCTGGAGACTCCCTGGCAGGGGAAACCCCCCACTCTGAGGCCACTGTGCTCGATTGGGCGCCTTTCTGGATGGGTTGGGACCGGGATGCTGAACCACAGGGTGGGTGAGGGGATCTCTGGGATGAAGGGGGTGTGTGCTGCATTGGCTGGTCCTTCCTACAGCACTGGGCCATTGTGGAGGACCAGCTCACCCTTAGGATGGTGCTTGATGGAGGTTTTCGAGGCTGAATCTGGCCCCCGGCAGCGGCTCACTTGGCACTGTTCCCACAGGAGGTCATTGTCCCCGAGGGCAAGTGGAGGAAGGTGTCACCCGCCTCGCTGTCGCTGTCCCTGCCTGACGCCGACTACCAGTGCATCCACCGGACCTCTGTCAGCAGCCTGAGTGCCAAGGAGAGCTCTTTCACTTCTGAGGAGCCCCTGGTTTCGGGTGAGGGCTACATCCGACCCGGGGATGGGGGTTTGTGCCCTGTCCTGCTTGCGCTGCTGGGGGTTAACCTCTGTACATATGTGTTCATCCATCCTCCGCTCTCGGGGAAGGGATTTCTGCCTTGCAGATGAGCAGGGCTGGGGCTGAGAGTCGGTGATGGGGTCCTGGGGATGGGGTGTCTTGTGTGGGGGGGTCTGAGCCCTCGGTGTGTGCTGGTAACGCTGTTTGAACTGTGTTAGCACACAAGGGATGAATAGTTGATGCTTGAAGGCTCCTGATTGCCAGAGGAGCATGAGTATCTACCTACCTGGTTTCACCATGCTGCCGGTTCTCCGCTTGTGTTTTAGAAAGTGCAATAAACACCGAGGAGGAGCTGGAGGTGGAGCAGAGCTGTGTGGCGGAGCTGCGACCTTCCGACTACCAGCTTCTGAAGATCTTTATTGTGCTGTAAGTGTGCTGAGGGTACGGGGAGGCTTCGCTGGGAGCATCTGTCTCAACCGCTGAGCACTTGTGTTTTGTTCCTCCGCTCCCAGCATCTGCCTCTTGGTCGTGTCCTCCTCATACCTGGCGTTTCGCATCTTCCGTCTGGAGCAGCAGCTCTGCTCCCTGAACCGGGACTACCTCTCCCGCGGGCACCGGAGGTGAGGGACCCTTGGGGACGCTATGGGGCAGGTGGGTCATGCTGCAAGCGGGGGACCCGAGAGGGATGCGGTGTGGAATGGTGACAGCTCTGCTCCCTGACACGTCCTGGGGATGGTTTGTCCTTTTTCCTGGGCCTGCTGTTGGGACAGCTGATGGCAGACCCCAATGTGCTGTCCCTATGGGGTAGATGATCCCATCAATACCACGTTTGAACACCCAGGGAAAAGATCCACTTTCCCTGTGACATTCAGCCCTGGGGAAGGGGTTTCCTTGGTGTTTGGGGCTGGTTCCCTGCTTCTAGGGAGCACCAGGACGTCTCAGTGGAACTGGGCTCTTCCCCAGCAAGGGACGAGCTGGGGAGGATTCCGCAGGTTCATCGGTGGGGACAGGTCACCCTCCTCATGCCCATGTAGCCCCATCTCACCCCGCTCTCTGCTCACAGGTGACCATTACCCCCAGTGCTGGCCGAGAATGGATGCCAAGACGCTGGATCCCCAGTGCTGCATCCTCCCAGCTGTGGCCGTTGGCACGTGGCCTGGTTTTCCTTCGGCTGGTAAAATGGGACCAAGTATTTTCTCTCTTCCTACTGGCACTTGCTCCCAGCGGGATGGCCTGGCCGGCTTGCGGCAACCGGTGCCAACTCCCCATCCCACTGGAAACCTGTTTTTCCTCCCCGGGACACTGCTGCGCTGTAGTGTCGGACGATGGCTCGGGGCTGCCGAGCAGTTGGATCTCCCCTTAGGACTTGCTGCTGAAATGGGCATCGGTTGTTATTCCAGACTTGGATTTTTCCTGTTAAAAGATGACTTCAGACTCACTGGGACCCCCCAAAAATGGGGAGGAGTTGGTGCTGCTGCTCTGGGTACAGCCCAGACAGCGGCTCTGCACTGAACTGGTCTGTTTGTCCCCATCTCTGTACCCACAGGTCAGAGGAACGGCCCCAATCCCAGGGGAAAAAGGGGCCACCAGCCCTGTGGAGCACCAGCTGTCCCAGCACCCAAGGGCAGGGGTGCAGTCCCTGCTGGGCTCTGTACTGGCCCCCAGCCCTTCTCTCCTGGAGCACCAGGGTCATTGTGGGGTGCTTTTGTTGCCCGTGTGTCCGTCCCTGCAAAGCACTTTAGGGTCCCCCAGACCAGGCGTCCTCGCTGGGGATGGCGCCGGACCATGGATTCGTTACCCCCACTTGTTAAGATGTCCCAAACGGAGCCCGTGGTTGGCACCAGAGAATGTCGTGGATGGCACCGTGTCTGTGCCCTGGGTGGGGTTATCCTGTGGTGCTGAGTCCTGCAGGATTTGCCCCACAGCCTGCCCCGGGAGCACGCTGGGGTGACGGGCGCTTCCTGCACCGTTTGGTTTGTTCCTTTTCTTTCCTATTTTTGGGAATTACAAGTGCTGATTGGGCCAAATCCCCACACCCCGGGGCAAGAACTTGCTGCTCGCTCCGGGCTCGGAACGGCTTTTAAAGTAAAATAAACCCAGGATTTTCTAGTATGCCCTTGCCTGCTGTCAGTATCCTTGCTGTGAGCCCCAAAACTGGAAGGGAGGAGGTACCCCAGAATCTGGGCTGTCATGGTACCCCTTTGCTGACCATGTCCTTTGGATGTGGATAACGTGGGGATGGCCCTGTCGTCGCGTGGGTCTCGGGAATGGGTGGCATTGCCTTGTTCTCCCTTTGGGAGGCCGTGCTGGTCCCGGCGTCACATGAGGTGGGACGGGGAGGCAGGGGTGGGGGGAGACACTGGGTGGTCCTGCGGTGCTATCAGGATGTCGATGGGTACTCAGGAGCGTTTCTTTGTGCCAGGGAACCCCGCGTGTCACCCTGGTTGTGACTCAGAGGAGGGGGAATAGCAGTCAGGGGGTGCAGCCTGGGGACCAGGGCGGCTTTTGGGAGGGACACGCACGGCTGGGTTGTCGTGGGGCTTAGGGGAGCGGGAGATTGTTCCACTAGATGGCAGCAGAGGCCGTGGCATGTGACACTCGAGGTGCTGGCAGATGCCTGGAGGGTGCAGCCGCATCCTGCTGGGGTGGATAGGGGAAGCCTTCCTCCTCCTCCTCCTCTCTGAGCATCCGCAACCCAAATCTTCCCCCGACAGCCAGGTTCATGCAGCAAAACGCATGAAAATAGGTAAAAATGCATGAAAACCACCCAACCTGCATGTCATATGGAGGTGGCATTGACTTAAGCAGGGCCCGGTGTGGCATCTACACATTTTTTGGCGGGGTGATTTAGCACCCTGGGGTGCCGTGGGGGGTGGTGGTCTGCGGTTTGGCCGCATTTGGTTCCTTAAAGCCCCGGCATTACCCGTTGATTCCCCAGGGGACCTGGCGGATGAAAGGCACCGGCCCCACCGGGGACTCACCCTGCTGGTTCCGCTGGTGCGGCTGCCGAGAGGCGTTTTGGGTTGGTTTTTCTCTAAAACCAAGTTTGGTGCTTGACAGGTTCAACCGCAAAGTGGGGCTTTATCACCCCAAAATGAGGTTAAGAGGTTTAAGACTGAGGTGACTTTGGTCTTGTGTGCTTAACCTGGAGGTTTTTTGGGTGCTTTACAGCACCTGATACAAAATGGGTGCATGGGGCCCTTATTCCCCGTGCCCAGCCTGGTATGCAATGGTGACAGTGGCCACCTCAGTTCTCCTCATGGCTCTTTGGTTGGAGCCAGTGCTGGGACAGCCTGTGGGAGGTTTGGAGGACCTCCTGGTGTGAGTGTGGGGTGGGGTGGGGGGGGCAGTGTGTGTCTCTGCTGCCAGGAGCGAGTTCCAAGGCTCTGGGTTTGTTTTCCAGACAGTGTTTGCCTGCCCGGTTGTGGTGTTTGCTCTCATGGCAACGCCCTGCTCAAGTTTATTTCCGTCTCCTGGTGTACAGAAATGCCAGGTGAAGGTCTCGGGCACAGGAACCGTCTGTCCATCTGTCCGTGCCCAGGCGCTCACCTTGCTGGCTTTGCCAGCCCTGCCCTATGGGGACAAGGGGAAGAGGGGCACCTGCTGGATGAGCTCAATGCTCCCCACCGCCCTGCCTCCCCGCCCCAAATTGACCCCTAAAAAAATAGGATTAGGAGATTAACTTGGCCTGTCTGGCCTCCTCACTATCGCAGGAGGTGCTGGCAGAGCTCTCCCTGCACTCCCAGGCCGATTTCGGTGGCCGATAACCCCCCCCCCAACACCAGAGCTGTGACACCATCCCACAAGAAGAAACCGTTTGTCAGCGGGTACCGACACAAAAGACAGGATGGAGCTGCCAAGTTTGGTTTGGTTGGAGTTTTATTCGGGGACCGGGGAGAAAGGTGGCCTCCCGCGGCAGCAGTGATGTCACTCCGGCCAAATCCTGTGGAGTGCAAAATGAATCCCCTTCAGTAAGTGGCTTGATCACATTTCCACCATCTCTTGGATTTTCAGCTCCATGCGAGTGGTGGAAGGGGTTTTCCAGGGAGGGGTGCCCGGCCCCGTGCGCTGCTCTCCCATCCAGGCAGTTTGGGAAGGACGGGGATGACCCTGACCTTCGTTTTTCATCTGTGTGTGTGCGTTGGGTGTTTTGGGAGAGCCGAGGCTGCAGGTACTTACCTTCCTCTCGGCAAGAAGGGAAGTTTTACGGCTTTCCTGTGGCTACGCATGCCAGGGACTGGGCTGGCAAGAGGATGGGTGAAAAGCTCCAGGTTCCAAATAACCCTCCTGCCTTTCTCTGAGGATATTCACCCTGGCATGTTGGGGTGGGGTTGTTCAGCCAGGCACCACTGGAGCAACCCGCTCTTTGTGTCTCACGAGGTTCAAGAGAATTCCTTCCCCTGCAATGTCTCATTTTATTTGTCCTTTGAAAGAGAGGATCTCCTCTGAGATCGCAGTACGGGAAGAAAAGCGTTGGGATTACAAGTGGATTAAGGATTTCTTGGGCTTCAAGGAGACTGCAGTTATCTTTGGCTTTTACACCTCAAGCTCTGTCCGCTCCACAAAGGTTGGTTGGATTTTGGTTGTTTTTTTAATCTGGAGTAACAGAACTGGTTTTTGTTGGAGGAAGCAGCGACCGCCCCGTACGTTCTGAGCGCGGCAACACTAGTGAGGCTTGGGGAGTGCCAATGAACCCTCCCCAAATGGAGACGGCCTAAAATCATAACAAAAAAAACCCCAAACTCATCCTTCAAAGAGATTGTTACCTTTCATCCCAATTCAGTTTCCTTTCCTAGGATTGGGGTTCTTGGCTTCTCCTTCATCTTCTAGCAGTTTGGAGTCAGGTTTTAATTTAGAATAGGAACAAACAAGGGTGTGGGACCAAAAAAAGACCCAACCTATGGCCGTGCAGCCCAGGAGTGCCCATCTGAGGGTAATTCCTTATTAATTGGAGCCTCCTCTCTTGACATTCCCATCTCGGTGCTGGGTTTTTAAAGGGTACGAATTCTTGCTGGTCAATCCCAGACTGCTCCAATGCCACTAATGGGAGGTACAAATTAGAAATAACCACGATAAAGCATTTTGGGGCTTGGTTTTGAAATGCATTTGCTAAACCTGGCTTGGAATAGCAACGCCTGTAGCCAATTAAAGCCACCAAACGAGGGCATACCGGCTAATGGGTGAAGGCGGAGAAGCCCCTTCAGCAATTACTGTAAAAATTCATCATGGAGAGGAGGATTTCTGAGAAAGCAAAGTGACTTTTCTCTGTAGACATTCAAAGGCCAGTGATTTCCAAAGGGGACTAAGGCTTTTCCAGGAGGGAAGAGAGTGGGGTTTTGGTTTTTTTTTTTGGGGGATGTGGCACGTAGCCATGCTAGAGGGGGTTACATTCTTCTTCTCTGGGACTATCCCACGTGTGGGCATCTCCCTCAGGCACTGGGGGTGCTGCCTCATGGATGGGAAGGCAG
>VZTU01022314.1:165409-187370 GCA_013400835.1 Zapornia atra | reverse complement strand
CCCCCCGCGCCGTGTTCCCGCAGCGGGCGGGGTTGACCGGGCCCACGCCAGCGCAGTGCCCCCCGGTGCTGCCTACCCCCGGGGGAAGCGGCGGGAGCAAGGTGCCGCCCGGGTGCTGGCCCCGGGCCCCGCGCTGGCTTCCCCACGCGTGGGAGCAGCGGGGCTGTGGGGCCGAGCCCTTCGGTAACCGGCGCGCTGCCGCTGACACCCATTTTGGGGTGGGTCGGGCACGCAGGACGGGAAAAAAAGCCTTTTTTGTGTGGGGGGGGAAGGACACGACGTGGAGCTTTTATCCCCCCGTAGTGTTTCCAGTGTCACCAGTGGGGCTGCGGGCTGGTGGCACTCCCGCAGTGGCAAAGCAGCCCTGATGCCACCACGGTGGGCACTGCCACCAGGCCGGGTGGCGATGGGTGCCGTGGCACAGACGAGCAGCCCGTTACGCTGCTCAACGTGAGCGGGGTTACACCATTCCCACCCCGACTTAATGAGGTATTTCTAATTTTTAATGCAGTATTTGAAACCGCGGCAGCTCCTTCCCTGGTATTACGGACCTTCACGGGAGCGCTACTCCTCCGAAGGTTAAAACACTCAATATTTCTTTCTGGAATTTTCCAAAAATTGCCCGAACCGGCCCTTTGCTTTATTCCCCCACCCCTCCCCAAAAGAAAATCCTCCGACGTGACTTGCGGGAGGACCTGCTGTAAGTTTGGAGCCAAGCGTTTTTACCGCCCTTCTGCTTCCAGATCGGCTTCCTCCTCCTCCATTTGCATGTTCGTATCCTGAAATCGAGCTGAGATTAATAAAGTCGGGAGCGTGAGCTCAGCAGAAATCATGGCTTTCCCATCCCTTGCTGCAGCGCCTGTACCCTGCCCATCGGCATATAGAAAAATAATCACGTAGCGGCAAAGGCAGGAGGAGAGCTCTGCTGGGGGAGAGGAAACAGTGCGGTGCTTGGCTCAACCGATAGCGAAGCGCTGTTAATAAATCTCCTGGTGAATAGGTTCTTGGTTGGGGATCTGGGTTTCTGGCTGGCTCGAGTGTTTTCCCAGCTTTTTCCGTGGGGAGCGCTAGGAAATGACAGGGGAGCGTTGTCTTGTTGCCTCTCCTGACGAGACGTGTGCGTGGACAAGGTGGTGGTGATGGGCTGTGAGTACTTAAGTGCAGCCTTAGCGCGAGCTGAGCTGAGCTTAACCATGGGCACCAGCCAACTTTGTCTGGGGTCAGAGAGGCTGCGTTATCGCTGAAGAGCATCTTCTTTTCAGGCAGTCGTTCGGGAGTCACATGATAATCATGATTTTCCCTATGTCTCTGAGCAAAGCCATCCATTTCAGTGGCCGTTCTCAGGTTTGAACATTTAAAAATGAACAGAAGTGGATTTTCTGCACATTTTTCCCCTTGCCAGGGCTCTCCCAGCCTTCACCCTCGCTCTTAGCCATGATTTTTTCACCCCCAAGACCATTTTGGAAGCTGTCAGTCCAGCTGTGGTCAGTAGGGAAGGTAATGCAGCAACCCGAATAAGCTGTTTATTTCCTCATCTATCAACGACAATGCAACTTGATTAATTAATTTATTTCTTCCGATCAATATATCCATCAGGATGGCTCGGGAGATGTTTCATCTTTTATTAAAGGCTTGTGGTCCATCAGTGGTGCCTCCAAAACATCTGAAAAGAGGGTGTTTGGTTTTTTTTAAAATAACCTGTTTGTTTATTAAAGGAAGGGTTAAATCTCAGACTACTCAGTTTTGCAGAGCAAGCCTCAGACTCCTCTGCACCCACAGCTCCATTAATGATTTATAAAGGTCACATAATTACCTTTTATTTTTATTGGGTGGGGAAGCTGCATTTTAAGACTTAAGGTAATGAAATGGCTGACGTCACATCTGCTCTTACGATCTCTTTTGCACCGATCTATACCACCTAAAGCATGGACTAGCAAACCTCTGGGATCCTTTGCTAGGGAAACCTAACTGGTTTATGCCTAAATTACTTTTATGTACCATGTTGGCAGTGGTTTTAACCAGCGGCTGTCACGTTTGCAAGGAAACCTCTGGGAATGCGAAGCACGTGAGGTCAGGCGCTTGCGCGGGGAAAGCGCCAGACCCAGGGTTTGTGGTACCCACACGACCTTCATTTAGTTGGTTGTGAGGTAAGGCTGTAGGAGAAATCCTGATAGTCGGGTGATTACCGCTTGATTTGTGGAAGGATGGTGTCCAGCTCTGCATGGAGGAATGGATCGCTCCTCTGCATTACCTGCAAATCAGCAGGGGGAATACTGGGAGCACTAGGACGGTGCTGGTCTGGCAGCTGGTTTTGCAGCTTGGTAGCTGGTGAGGGAGGACCAAGGTTCCCCATTACAGCCTTGGGAACAAGGGCTCTATGTAGCCCCGAAGCTGAGTCTTGTCAAACTGTGAGCGAATGTGACCCAAGCATTTCTGAAACGTTTGGCATGGCTCTTGGTGGCCGTGTCTCGGCAAATTCTAGTTCTCGCTCCAAGCGGTCCAGCTTTTGTGTATAATTCCTTGGAAAATACATTTAGTGGGGAGAAAGCGAGGTCGTTGAGCTGCTTGAAGCCTCTTAGCTGGTCTGGCTTGATTTTTGGAAATTCCTGCGTCCCGCTGGTTTATAAATAAAGGGGATTGCAGGGAATTGCAGTTGCGCTCGCACGTGAGATGCTCGAGATGGCCAAGGGCAGACCGAGCGCGTGGTTTTAATCGAGTTGTTGCTATCGTGTCTCCCTTGGCTTGACAGCACGTTTGTTACATCCTTCATGAAGTTCTTAGCCTGGTGTTCGAGTTCGGCTCACTGAGACAGGCTGGGTGCTGGTTTTGGCTTTAGAAGGTGGGGTTTGGGGTGGTTTTGTGTGTGTTTGTGGTTAAAAAGCATCTTATTTTCTCAGGCTTGGCTCCTGCCTGCCGACATTTGCTTAACTTCCTCTTGAGTGAATGGGATTTCTGCCTTCTCTAAGAAGTAAACACGAGCATAAATATTTAAAGGATTGCAGCTTAAGTTTGCAAATTTGAGACTTTCTCTGGCGTTCCTCGGGACAAAAGCGGTAGCACCAGAGATTCCTGGCTGCATCTGAGTAGTTCCCCACCCTGGGAACAACCAGTGTTAATGATTCGGGCTTCTAGCTGGAGAGATACTAGGCTGTGTTTCCAGGTTAGAGGTCTGGGATTGTCACAGATCACATGTGGGGGTTTCTTTTCTTGAGTGGTAGGGATGAAGCGCTGCCTGTGGGATGTCGCTCGGCCATGAGAATTGAGATTATATTTATGGCCTTTTATTTTCTCTTCACTTGGGCCAATTTTTTTTCCATAGACATTGGTTATATGTGCAAAGGGTGTTGAGAATATAGAAACCAAACACCTGAAGCGCTTGCTGGGAAACGGATAGCAACAGGAAAGAAGGGAAAGGGAACAGGCTTTTGTTTCCTCTGTGTGACTCTTTACTATTCAATTCGCTACCATGGTTGACAGGTTGAATGCCACTGTGTGATGGACTTGCCGTGATGTCTTAACTTCTGTACCCTGGGACTTCAGTGGTTAAAAGTGAACTCAACAAAACACAGAGAACACCAACATTCAGAAGGGAAGCACAGGGAACAGCGATTTTTTTTTTTTTTTTTTTAATCTGAACTCATATTTGTAGCTGTTTTAAAAACATTACCAAGAGTTACAGCTCTGAGTCCTCATGGTAGCAGGTTTTTTTCCTGTGGGATGGGACCCTGCCACAGGTACCTGTGGAGAAGTCTTGCAGGTGAAGTGAGAGCTGTATGTCTTTGCCACAAATGCGTCTTGTTTTACTGCACCTCCTGATTTTAATGCCACCCAGTTGCCTGGTGCTGATTCCGGGTTATTTTTTTCCTTTCTGTAACATTCCTCTGACAGAGGACGAACTGTAGGGTCATTTAGATCGGAAGGGACCTTGGGAGGTCACTCAGTCCAAAATCCTGCTCTCAGCAGGGTCAGCTGCGAGGTCAGACCAGGTTCCTCAAAGCTTTAGGTATCTCGTGTTGGTCATCTTCCACCCACAGCTTGCAGATCATGAGAAGGGAAGGGGAGCAGTTTGAGCTGTGTTGGGTGGAAAGTATCCAAGAAGATGATTATATGTGATTTGTGGCAGTCCTTGTTCACTGAGCACATCTTTCCACTTGCAGGCACGTTAAACTGCCTCTTCATGCTGCATTTCCATTAAGCTGCTCTGGTAGCGGACTTCAGTTGAAAGAGGATCTGACCTGGCTGGAGTTAATCTTGGGAGGGAAACAGGGACAGTCCTCGCCCAGATTGATTTGCTGATAAATCAGCCTGCAGCCAGCAAGTGACCCACACTGCAGCGTTTTGGTGGAAAGCTTGGAGGTGCAAAGGTCACGTGCCATTTTTCTAGGCAAAACGAAATAAGAAATAAATACCCATAGGTTTAAGGATTATTGTTACTCCCCTGCTCCCTTTCCATCGTTAAAATCTTGTGTTGTGATTTCTCTGCAGGCAAGGGTGAGCATCCCTTTGAAGAGAGGGCTGAGGCATCTCTCTCGTGTAGGGTTCTCACACACCATTGGTTTGCCACACCATGTGAAGGTATGGCTTCGTGCCAGCTCGGTGCTGGCACTGTGAAGCGATGCCGTGCCTCCCTGTTTCAGGCTCTGTTGGTGTTTCTTGTCAGCCCTCTTTAGGCATTTGCTAAAGAGCCCTGTGAAGAAGTGGAGCTAGATCTCCTGCCAAGTCCGTCAAGGGAGGTGAGTGTTAAGAGTGGAAAGCCTGCGTGCACTGAGGTTGTCCCAAGTACGAGCTGGGGTATGCTTGGACTCTTTGAGCTACAGCTCTCCTTCCTCCAGCAGGAACATCAATAGGATCTGCTTGGTTGCGTTCTCTTGCTGTTGATGTGAGAGAAGCGAGCGGGTAGCCTCATGCAAGCTCTCGTCTCGCATGGCTACTGACTTAGTGCTTTCCTTTTGTGCAGCTATGTGCCTGACTTAATGCCAGGTGTGGGCGTAGCTCTGCCCTGTTCTTCCTTCCTCTGTCCATGGGGTTCCAGTGTGCATTTAAAGCGTCTCTTCCAGGTCCCAGAGAAAGTTTATGAAATCCCTGTGGATGTTGAAGGTCCCTAGAATAGGCTGGCTGTAGCTGTAGGTTGTCTAAAGCTCCCTGCATCGAGAGGAGTGCTGGGTCAAGGCTGTTCAACCCTGGCATCTTCCGTGGTTTCAACTGGATGCTTAGGGAAATCATCTTGGTTTCCATGCTACAACTCGTAGGAGGTACTGCAAGTACCTGTTTGGACCAGTGGGGAACAGAGCGGTTGAGTACTGCGTGGAGTAGCAGAGGAAAAACCTGATTTAAAATAGGCAAGTTGTAACCTCCAGAAGTACTGCCTTGGGTGTGTAGTGGGCTGGTGGTCAGTGCTATCAAGGTAAAACCTCTTGATAGTTACCCAGTTGAGCGTACCGGGTATGTGAATACTGATTTTTCTTACACTGCTGCTTCAGTTACCGCCACTCTTAATGTAAAACCAGCAGGAATACATGCGGTTCAGTATGAGTTTTGGATCTCGTTGACTGATCTCCCAACCTTGAATTGCTTCTGGTATTACTCAAAATGTCTTTCAGTCAGTGGTAGAGCTATTCCTCTGTCAGCTGCCTGTTCGGTCTCAGCTCTTATCCACCAAACCCTGATAATCTGACAGCCTCCGCGCTGTTTTTTTAATCAAAATCCTTACCACTGTCTTCTCTGACTTGTAAAGCTTGACCTTTAAGAAGGTACCCGAGCCTGGATATGATACATCACAGTGGAGCATTAGTAGAAGCAGAATCTATACAGATAAATCTTTGAAAAACCCGAGCTTTAAGACCAGCTCAGACCACGAATGTTTTTGATAGACTGCCAAGAATTCTTTTATTGTATTCGGTAGGTTCTGAGGGACGATCTCAAAAGAAGCAAACTGAAAATATTTATTTTAGAAGGCTTCCGTCAGTCTGCTGTCTTTCCATGCTTCACGTAAATATGTAGCCCAAAATAAAACTGTCAAAAGAGTTGACATTTTTACTTGTGCAGTACTTGTCTGAGAACCGTCAGGTTGGTTTATGCTCGTTGGTTGCACAGGACAGCACCCCCCAGGAGGAATTGGTAAACGATTTGATTATTAAGGAATGTGATATCCAAAAATAAAAGAATTGAGTGCAGCAGGTCACTGGAAACGTAGCACTTGATTAAAATGATGTCAATCACATTTTTAAGGTTTCAGAGTAAGTATTTTTGGAAGGTGGTTGTTAGTAAATAATGCTTCTGAGGGTTTCTTGGAGAAAGTGCAGGAGAGCCGGTCCCCGCTCCTTAATTGCCCAGTAAACGGGGGATAATTATGTGGGTTTTGTTGCCGCTGGCGGTGGTAAAGATGGCTGAGCAACTCCTGCTCCAAGAAGAGACGTGGACAGATGTTGTTTAGAAGCAGAACTGCTGTTTCTTCTGCTTCTCCTCATCGGAAGAAAGCTGCAACCTCACAGTGAGAAGGGCTTGCTGGAGAGAGATGGAGTTAGATGGGCGACTCGGTCGGGGTTTGGGCCGCCTCATTTATGAAGCAATGCGAAACGTCTGGGTGAACAACCAGGGCACATGCTGCATGCTTTACCCTTCATGGTGAGACCGCTGCGTAAATACTCTGCACAGGCAGGCGTTTGCGTTTCATGTCAGAAGAGCAGGCTCACTGGCTGCAGCCATCGCCTTGGATAATCTTATCTGGAGGCACTTCACCGTGCCTGGAAGGTAAGCAAGCAGATAGGAGGACAATGCAGAGCAGAGGTCAGGTTTGAGGTGCCTGCAGCAGATAATGAGGAATCTTAAGAGTATTTCTCAACTATGAACAGAATGAACTAATCAGAAGCAACCATGGAGTCTGCAGGTATGATTTTATGGACAAAATAGCCCTTCTTCTGCCCACTGCGTAACCTGGTTCAGCTCTAGCAATTGCCAAGTGCATCCTGACTTGTCACAGCACGGGACCCATTTCAGCGTGTAGATGCACTTGGCCAAATACATCTCCGATTTCCCTGCAGTCAACAGTGATTTCATTAAGGAATTTATTAGCATTAACAAATATCAGCAGTAGTATTTCTGCTTGTAAGGCTGAAATGGTACCTCGAAGAAATACGTTGCCAAAGAAGATGCAACAGTTGCCCATTGCTTACTACTGTTCTTCAGAAGAGACGTGGACTTGTGTGTGGTTTCAAGCTCAGATCCCTTTTTAATTACAGGATGGAGCTGCAGGCATGCCTTCAAACGGATTGTTTCCCAGTTCGGCTCTACTGTGTGTCTAAGTGTATTTTTTACCCTGCATTCATGTGATTTAAGTGCCTCTAGAACCATCACTGTTAGGCTGTGATGAGCAATGCAATAAAATAAAAGTGAAATTAAAATAAACAAAGCAGCTGCAGTGCGTAGGGAAAGGAAAATGAAGTAGAAATAAAAGGAAGCACCGAAGTCTATGCTTGTGATGTTGAGAATTCATCTTCCTACCTAAAAGTCTTCCCTGGAAAGAAACGAGGTCTGAAAACTGAAAAGAGGGGGAAAAAAAACCCCAAACAACCCCAACCAAAACCCCCAACCCATGTGTTTTTCTGTATTTCCTTCTCATTGAAGGATGGTGTGAAGTTTGCCGGCTGGGTTTTAACAACATCAGGGCTTATCTCTTCTGGTTCACTGTCTGTGGTGCAGCTGTCCTACTTGAACTCAAGACTTAACGCTGCTTTCATTTTTGTTTTACCTGGGATGGTGTGAAACTTGGGTAAATGCTGAATGAGAATCTTTATGCAGTTGCTGTGGTCTAGTGAATGGCCCCCGTGCGAGATGTCCGGTGCTAAAACCGAACCGTTTTTGCGCAGAACTCCTTTAAAAGCTCCATTTAAAAGTAGCTCAGTGCCGATCTTTGTGACTCGGGCTGTGTGGTGGGGACATTGCCATCTTCTCTTCTTTGCCTTGTCTTTATTTTCAGCAAAAATGAAATCTCTTCTTTCAAGAAAAAAAAAATTGAAGTTAAAACCTCCAGGCATGGATTTAAAATATTTTAGTTGCTGCTTTTCTGTGTTGTTTATAAATTATTTGTACTCGAGCATAGACTATCCTCTGCACTGAGAAAAGTGGTTTTGTTTGTTGGACTTAGTTGGTTTTGTTTGAGTGGTTGTTGGGTTTGTTGGTTTGTTTTTTTTTTTGTTGGACTGGGTCAACTTTCTTTTGTGCTCTTTAGATTTTCTGGGAGCATTAATCTACATACTTTTCTTTCAGGTATGCTCTTCAGGGGGTGGAGGGGACAAGTATTTTAAAAACTTGAACAATTTTTCTTAGGTGAAGGATCATTATGGGTTCAGATGATGTTGCCGTTATTAGCAAGACTCCTGCCAGGTGCAATTTAACTTTCTCAATGTATAAATGCTGAAATTCCTGATCATTATGGAAGTATGTGTATTTGCACGCTTCGTGGAGCTGTAGCTCTGAAACGCTGGGATAGTGTTTAGCGAGTGGCTGCTGATGGATTCAAAGGGAAGAATCACAGGGGTTGGAAGGGACCTTGAGAGATCATCGGGTCCAACCCCCTGCCAAAGCAGCTCTCTAGGACAGGTTGCACAGGTCAGCATCCAGACGGGTCTGGAATATCTCCAGAGATAGAGACTCCACACCCCCCTGGGCAGCCTGTCCCAGGGCTCCCTCACTGGGGAAAAGTTATTCCTCATGTTGGTGTGGAACTTCCTATGCTCTAACTTGCAGCCATTGCCCCTTGTCCTGTCTCCACAGACCACTGAAAAGGGGTTGGCCATTTCCCCCTGCATCCCATACTTAAGAGATTTATAAACATTAATAAGAACCCCTCTTAGTCTTCTTTTCTCTCGGCTGAACAGCCCCAGCTCACTCACCCTTTCCTATTCATAGGGGAGATGCTCCAGGCCCTTAATCATCTCTGTAGCCTCCTCTGGACTCTCTCCAGGAGATCCCTGGCTTTTTTATCCCAGGGAGCCCAGCACTGGATACAATACTCCAGGTGGAGCCTGACCAGGGCAGAGAAGAGGGGGAGGATCACCTTCGACCTGCTGGCCACACTCCTCTTGGTGCCCCCCAGGATCCCATTGGCTCTCTTAGCCCCCAGGGCACCGCTGCTGGCTCATGGCCCACCTGTCATCTACCAGGACCCTCAGGTCCTTCTCCGCAGAATTTCAGCCTTACCCAGCAACCGTAATTAATAATCACAAAATGCAGTTGTTGTGGTATCTGAGCTCCATGTGACAAAATAAGCATCATAGGGTGCAAAATCATTGTCAGGCTGCAGCGTCAAGTGTGGAAGTTGAGCAAAAAATGGTGAGTTAGGGATTTGGTGGAAACCAGTATCATGCTTTGTAGCCCTTGGGGTGGTTCTCCTGGTGGGCTCCTTCTGGAACGGCCACTTGAGATGGGTGCGCCTGGAACTGTAGAGATGGGAGACATGAAATGGAAGGAAACAAAGCTCAAAACTAGCAACAAAAAATTCCTCTGGTTTCATTTCAAAAGTGTTGTCTGAGGCTGTAGTGAGTCCTTACTGTGAAGACCAGGACAGAATATACACCATGGTGACATGGAGGAAGTGGGTCAGGAGAAGTTACACTTGAAGGCTTTGAGATTTTGGGGTGTTCGGGGTGTTTTGGTCTTTTGTGTTTTTGCTGGTCACCTGGTGGGAATTGTTGCCTACTGTAGAGGTGACCAGGGAGATAAATTTTCTTTGCTGGCATTTGCTTGCTGATAAGACTATTTTCTTTTAACGCATTTCCTTTCCTCATTCCCTACGTGCCTTCTAGTTTCTCAAGAAACAAGGTGTGGGTCCTTCTGCTGAGTTACTGTCTGTATTCCATGTGCGTGCCGAGAAACGCAGCAGTGTGAGTTCTGGGTGGGTGAATGGATCGTGGACTGATGCACAACCCTCCTTAGTATTTTGAGGAAAACAAGTGTTTTTGCTGGTGTTATGAAGTACATGCAGCCAGAGGGTTAGCCATGTTGCTCACTGTAACATGCCTGAAAATGGTGAATCGGTGTTTGTTCTTGCTATTTTTCATCTCATTTATTTATTTATTTCCATTTTATTGTTGTCCTGAAGAAGTTAGTGCTGCAGTACGTTGATTTTGGGGCAAAAACAATACAAGGCAGTTGCTGTGGTCTGCAGGGTGTGGTTCGGTGCGGTCTTGTTTCTGATTCCCTTTGCTAGGCTGAGCTGGGAAGGGCTAATTATAGAGACAAACTGGGGAAGGAAGAGAGCGGGGTCAATTAGAGCATCCAGCAGAGTTTCCTTTAAATTACTGGTTGGGTTTGGATAGATTTAAAAAAAAAAACAACAACCAACCAACCAAAAACCCAAACCCATTAAAGAGGCACGGGGTGAGATTTCAGCTGCTCTGGTGCAGCACGAGGTCGGCAGCTACAGGAGATGTTTTGTGGCTTCGTTTTGAGTTAAGTAAAGAACATTTTGAATTAGGAGTTTTTTATTACCAGCACTGCTGAGTTGAACTGGAAAGGCAGAGGAGCTGTTGCTACTGTTTTTCCTCTTTAAACTCATGCTGAATAGCAGTAGGTGGTGATAAAAATGAAGCAAAGTGCTTTGCCCCCCAGACATTGAGTAAAATGGATTTTCTGTGAAAAAGGGATTGTGTGATAATTTGAAGTCTTGTAATACTCAGGATGTTCTGTTCCCCAATAGGACTGCTTTGCCTCCTGTATCCTGTGTGAATGTCATGCGGGTCAGTTTTGGATGTGTTTTATCCCTAGTTGGGAGAGCAAACTGGGACTAGACCTCTCTTTCTTGAGGCTGGGTTATGGGTTTTAACAGTTTGGTTGGGTTGTTTTTTCCTGAATTTATGTATGAACTAACTCAAATCAGAGGACACAGTGTTTAAAGCGGTGATGCAGAAGTGGTACAAGCTCTTGGCTCGTAGCACTGCAGGTATGGACAGCAATAAACCCCTGTACCAACTGGAATCCATGCAAGTCAGTTAAGAGCACCATAAAAGCGGTTTAGGTTTTTTTTTTTAACCAGATGATCCTTTCAGTCCCTTAACACCTTCTTGTCTCAGTTGTTCTCCTCATTGGTTACAAAGGCTTGCGTTTCTGCCATGTATTTTTGCTTCTCCTTTGCTGGACTACGTGTGGGGCAACGCGTGGTTACTGGGAATCGCTGTGCAGGAGTGGAAGGAGGCAAAGCAGGGAGAAAAATCCAAGTTTCATCTGCGCTGCTTTTTAATTTTTTTCAATCCAGATTGGCAAGTTCCTTCTGCCAGTGGCGTGACTCATCCCGGGCTTCCTTGCTGGAGGCCACTTCTGGCAGGGCATCAAAGAAGCAGCCCGTGCTTTCAAACTAGAGCTGAACCAAGACCTTCCTTGAGTGAAGGGAGGCTGTTTTTCTGGTCTTGGGATTGCGTTAGAGATGGGTGAGGTGTGCCCCAATCTCAAGGGAATTAATGATAGACTTGATGGATTCATCAGGAGGGTGAGAAGCTTTCTTACTGCTGTTTGGGGGACCACATGTGCTTGCCCGCAGGGTCTTACCCAACTGGGGGGTGCTTGGAAAAGGCCCTTTGACATGAGTGAAATACTGTTTTCTCTTTTTAGTTCCTTTCCTAGACCTGATTTGTAGGGCTTTAGAGTGTCAATTAGGAAAATCTTAGGCAAGGATGGGAATGCTCAGTTCTCAGTTTTATTTTTCCTGAGGGCATAGGCAGAGGGTGTGCTTTGCTTGGGGCTGTGATGCCCATAGATATTTCTGACTTCCTCTCCTGGTAAAGCTAACAATATAAATGCTTCTCCCTCATTTTTGGTTCAATCAACTTGGCTTTAAACCTTTTGAAGAGTAGGGGTTTTTCATAAGCTTATTTACCTAGAGCGAGGAGTGAGAGCAGTTCAACCAGGAGGGATTTAAGGTGGTGCAGGGAAAGACACATCTGGACTGAGGAGAGGACATTGTATCGTGTTTGTGTCACCAGTGATGTGATACAGGAAGCTCCTTGCTGTGGGCATTATGGTTTAAGTTGTGTTTTTTCTCCACTGAAACACGTTGTTGGTTGTTTTTATGTTTCTAATATTTTACAAATGGGTTACAGTATTATATAGGGGTTTTTAGGCTGATTTTGCATGCCCCAGTTACAGACCCAGGTAACAACTTAATCGTTTGAGATGGATCCATAGGGAGGGCAACAAAAAACCTGAAAGTTAACGTGGGTCTTGGCACGCCTATAGGCTCGGCTGTGGGACATTTCTCTTCTGTAGGTGTCTTGTAAAGGAGAGAAAAGCTTGAGAGGAGATGAAAAGCATGTATTAAATATTTAAACTCTGCCTCTTCCAAAATGTGGGATGGGAGAGTCCTGTAGAATCAGGAAAATGCTGGTGGCTTTGGGTTTTTTTCCCTAATGGGTTGGAAATGGAGATCAGCATCCTGTGCTGTCAGTCAACCTCTTGATAGTGATCTTAAGTTATACATGAGGAAGAGCCTTAGAGGTACAGATAAAAAAATGCAAAGTTATTTCAGTAAGGCTGTAGTAGGATGTGAGAGAAGAGTGTCATGGTCGTATAAAAATAATGATTTTGGCTGCGACATCCTGGCAAGTTGGGGCAGGGGAAGGTTCCCTTTCCCCTCATTGGAGGGAACCCGTTCCACTGCCTGAGAAAAAAGTGCCTGAAAAGGGAGTTTTACTTTTTTTTTTTCTTTTTCCTCCCCCTTCTGTATCTTGGATTTGGCCCTGTCAGTTTTATTTACTGGCATTTTAAATACTTAATCACTCTGGTTCTTCTTTTGCTGCCACATTTCACACGCGTTTCTTCTCTTTGCTCGCTTCGTGGTTGCTTCCAGCTGTCACAGTCTGCAGCAGAAAGTGGTCATGGTTTTCCTATCATCTCTGTTCCTCATCTGCTTTGTGCAGTCCCTGGAGTTCTGGAGGGCCGCTCTAGTACTTAAGAAAAATTGCTTAAATATACTTCGTATCTCTTTCAGCTGGTGTTGATGCATCAGTCTGTGAATTCCCTCCTGTCTTTTTCCTGCCCAGTGTTCTGTGACAATTTAGGACACTTTAAACACAAGGTTCCTACCTTTTTTTCTTTGGGTTTTTTGGTTTGGTTTATTTTTTTCTTTTCCCCAAAGCCAGCAAAGCTTCACATTTTTATTTCAGTTTGTTTCCCACAGAGCACCGAGGTGACTTTTTCGTGTCTCTGACCTGTCAGCACAACTGTTGAGCAAGGGAAGTTTCACTCTGTGAAATTGTTTTGCTCTTCAGTTTTTGAATTAGCCCTTTAGCTGAGAGCGCTCCGTTGCAAGGTCTTGTGATTTCTGTCTATCTTACAGCTAAGTTGGCTGTATTTCTAATTAACATTTTAGGTGGTCACCTTCAGGTGAAAACTCTACCCGAGTGTAGAAAGCAGCTTAACTTTGGCAAGCGTGCTGAAGAAATTAATTCTTTAAGTCTGTGTTAATGATTTTAATAGTCTTACTTGATTTTTCTTCCATGGATTTAACTTGCTGCTCTAACTCAGTGCTGCAAACAACTTCATTTTGCATCCTGCAGCATGCTCGGCCTAGTGAAGATATTATACCCAGCTTTAATTCTCTCTGTTTCCTATGATTCTCGGTTAACCCTCTCTTCAGGAAATTAGTGGCTTCCTGCAGACTATTTGTAGTTGCTTTTGGCCAAGAGAAGCGAGGTGATGTCTACACAGTGAAATACAATGAAGTGGTTAGGAAGATTAGTTTGGAGGTACCAGGGGTTTGGTTTGGGGTGGTTTTTGGTGTGTTTTAAAGCATTGTTGAGGTGAAAACCCACAGCAGCGGCACTTGGATTCATCTTATTTACTGGTGTTTGTAGACTAGCTGATGCTATTGTCTGTTCCTTCATATGTGAAATCTAATCTCTGCTTGAATTAGCCTTTGTAATAAGGCTCCCGCTTGATAAGGGAGTAAACAAATATTAGAGCATTGCCACCCAGGGCTTTATCTTTCACTGAGGTAAAGCGGTTGAGCTTGAACGTAGCTTATTTATGCACAGAAAACAGACTTATCAGCAGTCCTGAATTACCCCTATTGCAGAGAGCAGGCACTCCTGCCCTGGAACAAAGCCGGATTTGGCTAAATGGTCTCATCCCTGTTGCAGAAGTAAGATATTTTCCCGTTTTCCCACGTAGTCAGTATTTCTGGTGCTGCCTACGTCGTGCACGCAGAAAATGCATAAAGAATCCAGTGTCCGTGGGCAGCTCTCGCATCAGCCCAGGGCTTCGAGCGCCAGGGATGAAGTATGTATGGCCTGTTCCCTCAACGCCTACACATTCCAGCGACCTGGTGAGGAGGAGGATGACAGCAGGGCCAGAAGCAGATTGTTGCCATTGCAAGTAAAACCACTTGTCCATCCCACTCTGGAGCAGAGGGATCCTGGAAGTCAAGCCATTTTCTTCTGTGGAATGTAACGAGCTAGTAGAGCTGCACCGAGCCTCAAAGGTTGAGCAAGATACCGTCTCGGTGTCGGAAGGTGGCTGGTGTTGTGGGGCTGGTGGTTGTTACTTCTTTGCTTCTGTTCAGGTTTGGAAAGTGGAGGCACAAGGGAAGATAGGTAGTTCTGAAGTGGTTTTTACGACTTTCTAGAATGCTGGTTGCTGTGATGTGAATTTGGTTTTTTACTTTTTGAGGGGTTGCTGGGGAGGGAAAACTGCTTTCAGAGATGATTGTGCAGCTGATGAGCAGTAGCACTAAGGTAGAGATGGTAGGTATTGCAGATAGAGGATGTTTCTTCCTGTCCTTACGCAAAATTCTTGTTGAACCTTTAAGCTATGGGGGAATCCTTTGTGAAATAACACCCAGACACCTGTTAGAGAGCAGCCCCTTGTTAAGTCTTGCAAAGCACAGCAAGCCAGCCCACCAATGGCCACATGCACGAGGAATCTGGGAAAAAAACCCTTTCAAGTTCCCCATCTTATGGGAGATTGAGTAAGTTCTTCTCACATCATTGTATTCTATGTAAACTTATTAGCTAAGGCTCTCGGCTACATGTTTCCCCGAATTCCTATTTCAGATGCCCTAGTGCCACCATTTGGTGGCTTTGATATTCATCTGATTGTATTGGTTTTGTGTTGGCATAGCATGGCGGTTTGGTTTACTGTGGTTGCAGTGCAGACTAGTGGGACCTGCAAAGCCTTGGGGACATAAGCAGGTACTGAAAAGAGGTAGGAGTGTGATGGAGCAGCCTGTAGACTGACAAAATCAGTGACTAGGCCATTGTGCTAGGGTCAAGTGGCATGATATACAACGCAGTCATCAACTTAGGTTGGTGGAGGTAATTTAAAATTCAGTTTGGGCGGATCACAAATAGCCACAGAGTAATTTTGGAAGCTGTCGTGTGTACAGGGTCTTGCTTTGTTTTCCTCTCACTCGTGCTCATGCAGATACTTGCTGACAGAACTCACAGGCCTAAAGCTTCCTAAGAGCTTCTGGTTGGTCTTGGCCTAGTAATCTATGTGTGTTGCCCACCTTAAAACTGACCTGGTGACCAGAGTCGTGGGGAAGACAGCCAAGCTGATCCAAGCTTTCCTGTGGAAATCTCTCCAGGTATCTTGAGTGCTTGCTCTATAGGCCTCTGAACTTAATGGGGTTTGTGGGGGTTAGTGTGATGGATGTGCACTTGACTCCTTCAGAGAGAGTCAACTCCTTCTCTGTCTGCCTGATCCGCATGTGATCAGCTATAGTTTTGGCTGGTTGCTTAAATGGTTGGCACATGAAATGGAAAAAGTATTTGCCACCCTGAGAAGTGCTTTCGGTGGATGCATTGACTGGCTCCACAGTAATCCCCCCTCGATTTTGGCTTTTGTTGTTTTCAATCACAGAAAGCAGCAGCCAGATGATTCCAGGGAAGCAGCATAGTGGAGGATGTTCCCTTTCTACAGGAACGTGCCGTCCTCCTTGATTCAGTTGGCTTAATCCAGTGCTGCTCATCTGCTGCAGTGAAAAACCAGCTGGTTTAACCTTCCTTGAGGAAGACTGACACGCTTTCACCCAAAAACCCTGGCAAACTAGCAAGGGTCTACCCTGAAACAAGGTGTCATCCATGGCATATTCTCATGGAGGGCTGTGACAAGGACCTGCTGGGTTCCAGTTTATTAGAAAAACAAATTAGGAGCGTGTTTTCCATGGCTGCTTGTCGAAGAAGCCTTTTTGATTTACGTTCTTGCATCTTTTGCATCTGAGATGAAAACCAGCATGGCTAAATGATGAGGTTCAGGGTGATATGAGCCAAACAGATGCACTTGAGAAAATGAGACTTCAATCTTACATTTACTTAGCTCATTTCCTAGTGTCATTACATTATCCGGATGATGAATGTGCTTTAGTTGTGTGATCCTACACTGAATATATTTTTAAACATTTTTTTCACGCTCCCTTCTGTTGATCTCATCGCACAGCCAAGTTAATAGATTTAAGGCAGTTTGATTTCCATACCATATGCTCTCTAAGGCGTTTTGGAGGGATAATTATGCTTACATATTTTACTTTACGGTACGATGCCAATATATACTCTGCTTTTCAGGTAACAGTGGTGTTAGGCATAAGTGCTCTCAGAGAAGCTTTGAGATGACTTGTGTTTCCAAAGGTGCCCTCTCCTGATCTCTTTTAGAGGCTCTGGGAAGGATGACACCTTGGACATGAGGACAAAGAGATCATGCAATCAGGCTGTAAGTGTTTATTAGACTTATTCACCCCACTCAGCCTGGTATTGTGATGCTTTCCTTGAACTTCTAAACCTTTATTTCTCTAATATTAATTATCGGGGAAAGTAGGAGTTGATGCAGAAAGCTGCAAGTATTGCAATTAATTGAATTATAACCCAAAATTCCGTACTCTGACAAAGCCCAGTCTTTTTGGGGAAGGATGTGATTATTTTTTTCTCAATATCAAATAAATTGTGACAGGTGCTTGAAGAATATACTCGGTTACAATTACAAAGTGCTGCTGATGCTTTGCTAATTACTTAAATCACTGGATCAACCCACTGAAGCTGACAAATTTAACAGCATCTGGATGGTACTAACTAGGTTGCAACTTTCTTTAAACAAATATAGTTGGTCGTTTCAAGTGGTTTGTGTTAGAGTTGAGCAGGTTGTCCTTAGACTAAAGATGTGACTGAGGTTTGGAGGATAATTTTGTGTCTTTGCCCATGAAACTTCCTCTTCCTTGCACACACTTGGGGTTTTTTAATTAAAATTTGAGTAATTTTTGTTTATGATGGGGCCTGGTAGAATTCAAACCTGAATGGTGGTGTAGCTTGTTGTTGGTCTTGGTATTGGCCCCATTAAGTTTTAACTTGACAAAATCGTTCCGGGAGAATACTTTTCCCATAGCAGATTTATTTCTACTGCTTTAGTAGAAATTAATGCCCTTTAATGTTGAACGATAAACTTACGGTCTTAGTAGAGAAGAAAACCTGAAGTGTTATGAAAATAGAGCTGCTAATAATTGCCATAATTAAAGATAAATTGAGCAACGAAAAAGAGATTGTTACAATATCATGGGGAGCGACTTTATTCCATCAAATTCATTGCAGTATTTTAGTGTATTGACGCTGAAACCTCTACCCAGCTGATTTTGGGACTGTGGCTGGGATCTAAGGACTTCCAGGAAAAGGATGCGAATAGGTTGCACGATAAAAATTGTGGAATTCCTTCACTGTTAGCAATTTGGAAGATGGAGATGTAAGAGGTACTTTCCTTGAGAAAAACCTGGGACCTTGGGGTGATTTTTGGTGGGGAGAGAATCCCAGATCAGCAGGTTACAGAGTATGAGGATGAATAACTTTGATGTTTCACTCTTCATTAACAAAGTAACAGCACCCAAAGTTATGTTTCAGAGAAATGTGCTAAAAAAGGGCAACGCCCAAAGGCGTGAAACCTTCTTTGGTTGTGAAAACCATCTTTTGAACCTGATCTGGCTTCAAATATTAGGGTTTGGGGTGCTTGTCGAAGCCAAGTTGATGATGAGTTTCAGCACAGACTTCATTGGAAAGGCTCAAGGAAAGTGGGAAATCCATGAGGCTCAGATGGAAAGTTAGTGAGGACAACCAAGAATATAGCAGCTGGGTTCCCATGTGTCTGTCAGATCCCAAATGCAAACCCCTTAAAAACCATTGGTGCACATGAATGTCCGGGAAACCTTAGGTTACATTCTGCCTGCAGCCCGGGTATAGCTAAGGATAGTAATCTCAAACTGGTAAAAATGCATTTTTCTGTAAAAGGGATTTTTGGGCTGAGGATGGAAAGGTGGGATAAGATCAGAAACAAGTTTTCTATCCTGAAAAGTCAGCTAAAATCTTAGTGTTCCAATATAAATCATGACCTGTGATTCCAGTGCATGCAGTATTGGTAGACCTGGTGTGTCAGTGAGAGGGGTTTATGGGGTGGGGGCATGAGGACAGGACCAGGATGAACAGAAAGAACTTTTAATATAATCTGATCTTTAAAAAAAAAAAACAAACCCAAAAAACCAGAACATAAAAACTAGAGCGACAGTAAAGAAATAAGAAGACCTATTTTCATCATCCGAACAATGCACGTTGATTAGCAAGAACTTGGCATTCATCCAGTCAACTGTGAGGAGTCCTGAAAGCCTTTCCAGGCCAGATCAATGTCTCTCACAATTTCCTTTTTAGCGCCTTCTTAATTTTTCCATAGTGCTTTTTAAACTGGCAAGAGCAGCACACCCGTACTGTCTTCCAATCGTGCTCCTGCTGGCGGCTCATCTTGGGAGCCTGTAGTGCAATGGGACAGGCGCAATGTGTTTGTGTGCCTGATGAGAGCTGAGAGGTAGCATCTGCTCTGGGACGGACCTGTTCTTGCTGCAGGGTGATAGCTCCTTGCGTGCTATGGCCCCGGGGCAGCTGCTTGTTGTGGCCAGCGCCACTGCCCTGTTTCTAATTCTGCCGGTGAAATGGAGTGCAAGTAATCACAAAACCCAATAGGTTAAATCTTCCCATTTTTGCTATGTTATTTTTTGGTTGGATCCCCTTCCCCCCCCTTCCCCTCCCTGTTTCATAATGACCTTGCTTTGCCTCCAGTGAGAAAATTGAACTAATTTTGTTGACTTGTCTTTTTAAATACGCATTATTGGATTTACCCGACCTCTTTTTCCTGATGTGGAGAGTCCTGCTGGCCTTGTGCCAGCTGAATAATGTGTAGTAATCGGAAAGCGTTCGGGTAAAATGGTTTATGGCTCCCCTCCTCTGACTTCTGCTTGAAATGAAATGATTCTCGTGCAACTTCTAGGTGTGTTGATGTAGTTGGGTGGATGGGAATTTGAAATAAGCCCTTTGAGTATGAAGAAGAGATGCAAGACTGAAAATATTTCAGCTGAAATCGGTGCAAGAATTTAGTGAAAGGAAAAGTAAATGGTGTAACTACTTTACGGGAGATCCTGGAAGGTGTTTTTGTTTTGAGGTCTGGTGACTTTAGAGAGGTTTGTGATCTTGGATAGTATTTTAAAGTGGCAAAAGGTATGGTTTCTCTTTTATGACGGTTGCCGGATTCCCCTAAATCAGATTCTAGTAGAGGGAAAATGCTGTCTATTTTCTAGGCGATGATGTGCTCGTGGAAAAGCATTTAGTAGTTCCCATCTCAGTTGTCCTTCATGTAAATAAAAGGTGGAAAGGAAACCAGCTCTGTTATCTGAGCCAGTTCGACTACAATCAGCATTTCGTCTCAGTTTCTTCAGATAACACACGGTTGACCTTCGCTGCGTCCTCTCCCTTTCCAAGGGCAGTGAGATGCCGAGCCGGTGTCGTGTTTTGTCCTAAATATGTGTCCTGCTTGTTATGCTCTGCAGGGCATGAGGTTGGGTAGGTACACTGGGATGGAGAGGTGCATGGTGCTCCTTGCCTGGTTTTGGGTGGACTCATGGTCTTGGCAAAGCCTACCATGTGCTCACGTCACTCATTGCTTTACATTGATGCTCAATGTACCCAATTTGTTATTGACAGTTGGGTCAAGATTTTAGGAACTGGGGTCTGGTTTGTGGAACGAATTTGTTTATAGGGGTGGGACAAGTGAAAAGTCCCCTGCAGAGATGGGAATGTCATGAGGACCTTCATATCTAGAACGAGTCCTTCTCCAAGGACATAGAGAATGAGGTCTGCAAATCGGTTCAAGCTGGCAGAAGCTATTTGGTCGCTCCCTAATTTAAAAGTAGTAATAATAATTTTTAAAAAGTCAGTAAACTTAAGGATTACGTTTATAACAAATTCTTCACTGCAGCTTTGTCACATGCAGCGTTTTTCTGTTACTAGCAAAGAAAGTATCGAAAATCCACTGCTAAGACTCTTTACAAAGGAAGAGGCTTAAAACCCATGTGCACTGCAGGTTTTGGAGGGATGCCTGTATTTCATCTCCTGTGTCAGGTGGAATTAATGGGTTTTCTGTACTGAGATGCCGAGATGGCTATGTGTCTTGTGGGGAAGAGATGCCTCTGCTTCCCCTTGAACGGAGAAGAGGAAAATTGGGAGAGACAGATGGGCATGTGGTGGAAAGTAAGAGGTGAGAGGGCACGATGACTTTCTCTGGAATAACCCTGCAACTGAAGCTAATAGTCATGGAATAATTAGAAGAATCACCTCTGAAATATTCAAAGCCAAAATATCCTGGGGGAGGCTTTAGATTTATAGCAGGTTTCAAAGAAAAGGAATATAGGAGGTAGAATAGGAATTCTTCTCATTGCATTTGGCACCCCTCAGAGCAGCTAACCGTTTCAGGGTAAGTACGATTATCTGTTGACTGCAATTAGGGCAAACGCCGTCACCGGAGCCGCTTTCTAAGCTGCCCTGTGGTAAATGCAGGAACAGATGCCAAAGAAGCAGTTTTGCAGACTTGGCTTAAAACAGCTCCTCTTTCTCCTTGTGATGTTTCTACTTGGGCTGTGGAATTGTCTTTGAGATGTTTAATACTTTCCTGCTGCAATCTCCATCATCTAATTTCTTAAACTGTCTGAGGATGCTCGACCTCCGGCAGCGCAGGCTGCCTGAGTTGTGTGCTCGAGGATCATTTGTTTTCCATTTGCTTTAATCTTTCCTTTTCAAGGGTGGACTGGGTCAGAATGTCTTTGTTGTAGCTGTGCTCTATCCTAATGAAAAAATCTAAAAAAACCCCCCAAAAACAAAAGCAAGAAAGGGAAGCTTCCACCCACCTCCCCCCCCTGTATTCTGGATGAGAAAATAGTCTTCCTAACAATAAGGAAGATAGGTTGAAGTTCAAGATACTCTGAAGGGAAGAGAAAAAGCAAATGCATTGTGCTAGTTCAAATTGAATATGCTCAGTTTTAATTTGTGCTCGCTGAAGCAGGGAAGTCATTCCGCTGCTGGTCGTGTGAATGTGTCTATTTTTGCTGCCTGATCTCCAGAGAAACCAGATCTCCCACCTCCAGATGAGATGGATTTTATTTGCTTTTTTTTTTTTAGATGATGTAATGAGATTCAGGCTGTTACTTTGTTCGGCTTAATTCTTACCTTATTGGGCTAATATAGTGATTATTTCTTTATTGTTAAATTATTTAGTTTTGAATTTTCTTTGCTCCACAGCTTGGTTTCTGCTCCACTGTTGTGTGTTGAGCTCCAGCTTGGCCAGTGAAGGCAGAAGCTGTTGCCAAAGTGTGAGACTGAAATTGTGATGTGAGCTGCTACGTTGTTCATGCTTTTGCCCAAAGTTGGGAAGAGTCAAATGAAACACAAAGTCCATGTGTGTCTTTGTCCCCCGATGTCATTTTAACCCTTGTCTCTAGGTGCTGCGTGTGCCACCTTCAAGTTGGGTGGCCCTATTATCCCCCAAACCAGCCTTGAATATCCCAGGGAATATCCAAGGCGACTGAAAAGACCCGTTGATGATGTTGGTGTGCTGTGTCACAGCATCTGCTATAGACCTTTGATGATTTACTGCTTGTTTCATTTTAAAGAGGTGAATTACA